>CAIGRB010019078.1:10535-60040 GCA_903798255.1 Fraxinus quadrangulata | reverse complement strand
TTAAACCCCTTGACCCCATCGTAGCCATAGTTTGCCAAACTTTAGCCGTACATTGTAAATTTTAGACTAGTTTGAGTTGTAATTTTCTTTCCGCTGTAATATTTATTTCCATTGTAAAATAGTTAGAAAATAGGAAAAGTTTAGTATGATTTGTCGACTTTTTAACTTCTACTCATGGCACTTAGGTTATTTTTCCTAGTCTATTATAGGGGGTATTAATCTTTCAAACAATCTTTCAAGCTTTCTAGTGTTCATCCCCTGTACTAGCCATTGTAATTTACTTCCATCGAGGATTTCTCTCCTCGTGCTTTGCTTAAGACAGGACAAGGCACCCATTTACCTTGTTTACCTTCTTGTATAATAATATATACACATTTTTTTGTGAGAGAGATAAGAACAACAATTGCTTCAAATCAAACTTTTCTTTTTCTTTTATTATTTTTGAGAGATATGAAGAAAAATATTTCAAATTGAATATATCCGTTTGAAAATGGGAAAATGGAGAGGTAGTGACCATAGGGGTTAAAGAGGGGGTAGGGTGGGTGAATCAAATTTTTATTTTGGAATTTTTTTTAATAACACTAAACAAGTGCGGGTACAGGAAACAACTTGACTCACCAACTCGATGGGATGAGGAATTCTCACCCTTTCTGGGTCGAGGTCCAATGAAATTCGAATCGATCAAGTTTTTCGTCATTCCTAGTAAACTGGTCTAGAAGAATGGGTCTACTTTTTTTATCTTTCAATTTTTATCTAAAGTTTGGGTGTTGGGGGAGGGGGGGTAATAATCTCTTAACTATAATAATCTTAGACAATAAAGTATAATTAACTTTTTTTTCTTTATAAGAATATATTGCATTTCAAGAGAATATGTTAGATAATATATAACAATGCATTGTTGTTCTACAAAGATTATCATTTAGTCAAGGTAAAAGTTTGAATGACAAAACATTTTTCAGTAGTCATTAAACTTTTAAATTTTTTTATATGGTCACCGAACTTATAAAATCGTAATTTTATTAGTTATTAAACTTTACAAGTTTTTGGATAGGCACTTAATTTATCAATTCATTATCTCATTGTCCATTAAGTTTTAAACGTGCTTTGGATGATCACCAAACTTATCAATTTGTTATCTTATTCACCACTCAATAACTCATTGTCAAAATTTTTGAGAGACTCGTAACGTGGCAAATGAAAATGCTGGCATTGTACATTAATTTCATGATTTGATGACAAATCAATAAAAAATACATTTATAAAAAAGGTGATTAATGGGAAAAAGCAATAAAATAATAATGTTGATGTCAAAAGTTGTATGAACAAAATTCAAGTCAACTTAGGATGTAAATAAGAACTTGATCTATTATAAGTCGCAGATTACAAGAATTAAATACAATTATTCCCTTCTCTTTTTTAAGGAGATATTTGAAATATTAAATGTAGAAATGCTTATAACATAAAGTGTTGTCCTCTTTCTTCATCTTTCCCTCCTTTTTATAGGGGGGAATCTACATGCATCCTTCATTTTCCCATCTTATCAACTACATTACCGAGCTGAGAAAGTACACCGTTGGCACATTTGGATTGGTTAAAAAGATCGGCATGTCAGGCCATCACGAGTTAACCTTACATGTGGCCCCCAACAATTAATGAGCTACTTAGGGAAGGAAGGTAAAACATATTATTGGTGTAATTGGTTAGTGCTGATGTAAGGCCTTCCATATGTCACCTGTTAATTGATGGTTTGTATAATGTGTAAAAAAATTTCAATCATTATGTCTCCTTAAGCCTCGATAAACAACATAAACCGAGCTGACCTCACATATCTGAACTTATATTAGTACGGGCTTATCGCATATACTAAACTATACTTATCGACCTCAGAGGTCGGATGCCAACAAATAATATTAAATGTGCGTTTGATTGTAAGCATGGAATTTGAATGGAAAGAAAATAAATTTTAGACAATTCAATTATCTATAATTTATTTGTATGGAAATTATTAATTAAATGTATTTGATTGATTTAGTTTTCAATTTATAAAATATTACAATTGTCCAACTTTTATTGATGAGTAGATGAGAGAGAGAAATAAAGAGTGAATTACTTGAAAAATAAAAATCGTACATCCCTAAAAGAATACTTTTCTTATTTTTGAGAAAAATATGATCACATGACTAAAAGTTGAAAAAAAATTCCATGAAACAAATTGTCAATCAAACACTCAAAAATTATAAATTTGAGTGAAAAAACTGATATTTTTCTTGAAAAGTAAAGTCAATCAAATGCACTCTAAATGAAAACATAGATAAGAAGAAAAAAAAATAGACAAGTGTTATTTAATAGATGGATTCGCATTTTAGCTGATTTTCGTAAACTAACGACAATAATATTTCATGCCAGTGTTTCTTTTTGTCACGTAATGAGTCCATCGAATTTTTTAATTGTGAGTTATTGAGTAATAGATAAAATAACAATTTGATAAGTCTGATGATCATTTGAAAACTTTTGAAGTTTAACCAATGAGATAATAATTTGATAAGTTCAATGAATATTCGAAAAACTTTTTAAATTTTAACGGCGAATAGGATAATGATTTGATAAGTTTGGTAATAAGTCAAAATACTTTTAAAGTTTAATGTCTAGTTGAAAATATGGGCAGGAATTCTAAAGATTCTCCGAGGAAAATAGAGATGTCTCATACGTTACCCATAATAACGATTTGATAAGTTTGGTGATAAGTCAAAATACTTTTAAAGTTTAACGTCCAGTTGAAAATATGATGCAATATGATCATTTTGATTTTTAACCACATATAGGATATATTTGGCATGATCTTGGAAAAGTTAAAAGGAACTTTTGAGACTCAAAAGTTGCTTTGGACTGGTTTAGCTAATTTTATGAAAGCATTTTTCTAGTTAAAAGAGTTTTTAGAGGAAGTTGGATAAATATGACTTCCTTTAAATATACTTTCGAAATATGAAACTCTTTTAAAAATTAGTTTTCAAATAAAAATCAAGTTAATTCCTCTAAAAATTCTTATACAGAAAGTAAAAGCAAAAATCATATCAAATAGACTCGTAATCCATTAATTAGTACTTGGTTAGACAACCTATAGTTCTTGTACAAAATAGCCATACATGTGTGTGCATATGTTGTAGCTTGTAATACTTCAATATTACGTATTACAAGCACATAATTGTCTATTGATAGTACATATTAATTTATTTGCATTATATATTAATTGCACACTAAGCACGATGAAAATGTAAGATAATAAATGGATCACAATAATCCTATATAGCGCTCTCTAAATGGAATACCTTGTAAAGAGTGGAAATGTGATTACCGAATGGTATATGAATATTGGTCATGTTTGAATTAATTTGAAGTACTTGAACTTATTGGAAACATATATGAAAAACAGAATAATTAATGAATTGGTTATTAGCACAAAACATCCCTATATTTAGAGTCATAATGCAAAATGTCCATACGTTTTATTTTTTTGCATTTCCACTCCTATTTTCGTTTTTCATTGCGGAAATCATCAATTTTCATTCAATTTCTTAATGAAAAGTTGTGAAATGACAAATATATCCTCATATTTAAATAAAAAAGAAAAAAAAGGAAGAAAGAAAGAACCAATTGAAATCATACTTCCAATTTTTTTAAAAGATGCAAAAGAGTCCCAAATAAATTATTAAGAAATTAAAAAAAAATCTCATTCTTTCCCTTTCCTCCTCCTCGATAATAACCACCCCTACCACCAAGAAGTTGAAAAGCACGGTAGACAACTAAATTCACAAATATGACAACCAATTCCGAATTGTGAAACTGCAACAACAAAATTCAATGTATAAAACATTTTTTTTCCAGAGAAACAAAATCTCGAATAGGTAATGCACAACAAGAAAGTTCTTCTTCAGTGAAGCACTCATTCGACGCACATAGTAGCTCAACTCAACAGAATTGTAATAATTTTGACAAATCATATCACAATAAATACACGCCAACAAAATTGCAATAATTATGTTATTTAGCGTTATATTTATGAGTTTGGGGTTGGAATATGGAGAAAAACCAGGGTTCTTTTTGGGTATAATGGAGGGTGTTGTTATTGGAAAATATATGGATTGATAAATAGATTTTCACTTGTGCATGTGAAATTAATCCCACATTGATTGGAAGTTGAAATTTGAAGAAGAGCACTAAAATGGATTGCAATCCCACATTGGTTAGAAATGGAAAAATGGGAATATATGGGGACTATAAATAGTACCATCCCACATTGGAAAAAAGGAAAAGAAATGTGGCAATGTAGGAAAACTTAAATAGTTATCTCACATATGATAGAAATGAGTTTGTGGACCAATTTATATATGGGTTAATAATTTGTAAGGTATAATAATTTGTTGCATAGAGACTCCTCCATGGCCTACGCGCCCGCATGGGAGGTGCAAATCTTGGACCGACTTGACCTTCGAGCCTTGAACTTATGTGGGCATGACCTACGTACACGAATGTCGGACCAAATGAGTCAAAAATTGGTGTTGCTGAAAGGAAAAATCGCACCTTAAAAGAAATGATGAATACAATGCTAATAAGTTCAGGATTATATCAGAACATGTGGGGAGAAGCAGTGTTATTAGCAAATTATCTTTTAAATAAGGTGCCCCGAAAGAAAATGGAAAAAATCCCTTATGAGTTATGAAAAGGAAGAAAGTCTTCCTATCAATACTTACGAGTGTGGAGGTGTCTTGTTAAAACGGCTGTCACAACACCTAAGAAGGTGAAGATAGGCCTGAAAACTATAGATTGCATCTTCATTGGATATGCATAAAACAGTAGTGCTTATCGATTTCTTATGTATGAATCTAAAATCTCAGATATACACAAGAACACGATAATGGAATCGAGAAATGCTTCGTTCTTTGAACATATATTTTCATATAGGTCCAAAGAAGAAGTAAGCTCTTCTAAATGGACATATGAGACTATGACTGGAAATTGTCAGGACCAAGAACTAGAAAAGGAGGTTGAAGTTAAACCAAGAAGTAGCAAGAGGGAAAGGATAGAAAAATCTTATGGTCCAGATTTTCTGACTTATATGCTTGAAAGTGAACCTAGAAGCTATCAAGAAGCTGTGAACTCCTCGGAAGGACCTCAATGGAAAGAGACCATTAAAAGTGAAATAGATTCAATTTTACAAAATCATACGTAGGAGCTAGTGGATCTTCCTCCCGGAAGTAAACCACTAGGCTACAGATGGATTTTCAAACGGAAAATGAAAGCAGATGGAACTATTGAAAAGTATAAAGCCAGATTAGTAATAAAAGGTTACAGACAACGGAAAGGCCTTGATTACTTTGATACATATTCTCCAGTAACGAGAATAACATCTATTAGGATGATACTTGTGATTGCTGCTCTATGAAATCTTGAAGTACATCAAATGGATGTTAAAACTGTATTTTTAAAATGGAGACTTAGAAGAAGAAATATATATGGAACAACCCAAGGGGTTTTCATCTCCAGAGCAGGAAAAGAAAGTCTGTAAATTGGTGAAATCATTATATGGCTTGAAACAAGCACCAAAATAATGGCATGAAAAATTTGACAATGGCATGATGGAAAGTGGATTTAAAATCAATGAATGTGACAAATGTATTTATATCAAAGACACTAAAAATTGTTATGTTATTTTATGTCTTTATATTGATGACATGCTCATCGTTGGTAGTAACGATAAGATGATTAAATCTACTAAAAATATGTTGAATTCAAGATTCGACATGAAAGATATGGGTGCTGATGTGATTCTTGGAGTTAAAATTTCAAGAACATCAGATGGACTCGTTCTAAGTCGGTCACATTATGTGAAGAAAATTTGAAAAAATTCAATAATGATGATACTGGCGTGGCTAGAACACCAATAGATACAAGTCAACATCTATAAAAAAATAGAGGCGACGATATTTCTCAAGTAGAGTACCTAGAATAATCGGAAGTCTTATGTATCTAATGAGTTGTACAAGACTAGATATAGCTTACGCAGTTAGTAAGCTGAGTAGATATACGAGTAATCCAGGGTCTGACCACTGGAAATGAATAGTAAGAGTACTAAGATACTTGAGATATACTCGTAATTATGGACTGCACTATACCAGATATCCTGCAGTTATTGAAGGATATACTGATGCAAATTGGATATCTGATATTAAAGACTCAAAGTCTACTAGTGAATTTGTATTCACATTGGGAGGTGCAGCCATATCATGGAAATCCTCTAAATAAACAGTTATTGCGAGATCTACCATGGAATCTGAGTTTATAGCTCTAGATAAATGTGGTGAAGAGGCTGAATGGCTATGCAATTTCTTAGAGGATATTCCAAGATAGTCAAAACATGTGCCAACAATTTACATATATTGTGATAGTCAATCTGTAATTGGAAGGGCACAAAACAACATGTACAATGGTAAGTCTAAACACATACGTCGTAAGTATAATACCATAAGACAATTACTCTCAACTAGAGTTAACTCTATTGACTATGTAAAGTCCAAAGATAACATTACGGATCCACTAACCAAAGGGTTAAATAGAGAGTTAGTTGCAAAGTCATCGGGAGAAATGGGACTTAAGCCTCTAAAAGAATAAGTTATTGTAATGGAAACTAAACCTAGCTGACTCGAGATCCCAAGATCTAGGTTCAATGAGAAAACCTAATTGTAAATACTTAACAGTATCACTGTGGGGGTTATCTCCTATCCATAACAGTGATGCCAGTGGGAAAAGGATAAGCAATAGGCTTTTAATGATTCTTATGCGTCGGAAATCCGAGCGGAGTAATGCAAGTTACTCTTAATTAAGAAATCACCTATGTGAGATAGAAGTGGGGCCGATTCGAAGGGAATTGTGAGGCTCAATTCTTAATAACTCTCACTGAATCAAGCATATGTTCATGGCCACAAACGAACATAACCATGAGAACTGAATTATGTTAGGAAGAATCATGTGTGATGTACATCATCGTTTACACAAAAGGCGGAACAGTTCAAAGACATCACGTCTACTGATCAGCTAGTAAAGTAAATGTATTTTCATAAGGGAATGTTCAAAGGGTAACACCTACCTATCCTATGCAGGTTTCAACTGTGAAACTTTGTCACCAAGTATTCTGTGTCTCTATTAATTTCCATTCATGTGGGGAATTGTTGGAAAATATATGGATTGGCAAATAGATTTTCACTTGTGTATGTGAAATTAATCCCACATTGATTAGAAGTTGGGATTTGAAAATGAGTCTTAAAAGGGATTACAATCCCACATTGGTTAGAAATGGAAAAATGGGAATATATGGGGACTATAAATAGTACCATCCCACATTGGAAAAAAGGAAAAGAAATGTGGCAATGTGGGAAAACTTAAATAGTTATCCTACATATGATATAAATGAGTTTGTGGACCAATTTATATATGGGTTAATAATTTGTAAGGTGTAACAATTTGTTGTATAGAGACTCCTCCATGGCCTCCGCGCCCGCAGGGGGTACAAATCTTGGACCGACTTGGCCTTCGAGCCTTGAACTTGTGTGGGCGCGACCCTGCATACACGAATGTCGGACCGAATGAGTCAAAAATTGGCCACAGAGTGCAAGCCACATTTTGGAATTTTTCTTTTACGTTTTTCCATTTAAAACATAACCTGAAAACGTTTTCACTTATTTTGTAATTCCAAAATATTAGAATTCAAATGAAGGAGTTATGGGGTGCATTAAGAGGCTAAGGCTCCTCCTTGCCTATATATACTGGACAATCTCTTCCATTCAGACACACAACAACTGCACGAATTCCTCTGCTTCTTGTTCCAATTCCTGTCTTCTTCCAGTTACTTGGTGATTTCATTCCGGCACATTCTTTCAGTTCGGCTGCGCAGCTGCAGTTCACACCTCTGTATCCTGGGAAGCAAGTGCTTAAATTACATCGGTGGGGGGCGAAAATTATTTTAAGAACATTGTGTTGAACATAGACCTCGGCTCCAAGACATCCATCTTATTTCTGTCCACTACAATTTTTTGTTTATTTCTTCTAATTCAGTTAGCTGTTAAAACAAGTTCGTTCTTACAGTTGTACGGTGTTCATCTGCCTCAAGGTCACACTAAAAAGTTTGAGTCTGCTTCGGAGGAACAAGAATAATCCTAAGTCATTGGTTCTAAGATCTGGGAGTTTGAAACCAGTGGCGAGAGACTCGACACCATTGATTGAGGGTCCAGATCCGGACTACGAAGAAATGGGAACTCAAAATGGATCTTTAGCAAACACAAACTTGCACCATAGGTTGTCTGTTTCAGGATTCTTGATTTTACTTCATGGCTTCTTTTCTTTTACCTACTGCAACCACTTTTCATCAACATTCTATACCCATTTTTTCTCACCCACCAAGAGACTCAAAACCCATCTCACAAGGAGTCTTTTGGTCTAGTCGGAGGAAAAATTCAATCAAATGCAATGCATTTCCTAATGACATTCTGGCTAATTTAATGAAAAAAGACCATTGATTTAGACCAATCATTGTCCCAATTTCCTTTTTTTTAGGAATTACAGAGAGTTAACTGGGAAATTATAAGACGTGCAGAAATTGGGGATTTGGATTTTTGCTGGTTTTACTTGGATTTACTCGACTGCTAGATCTGGAGTTTTGATTGGGGCAATTGATGCATATATTTTGGCATATTTTCAAGTGGGATTTGGTAGTTTCACCGGAAGGAGTTTGAAAATGACTGATTTCTTGATCGGTGGTGGTAGTGGCGGGGAAAGAGAATGAGGAGAATGTTTTTTATTTGGGATTTGTTTGTACTTCTTTTAAAAAAAAAATTGGAAGTATGGTTGTAATTAATTTTAATCTTATTTTTATTTTTTGTTTTATTTAAATAAGAGTGTATATTTGTCATTTACATATTTTTCTTGAGAAATTGAATTGGCCGATTTAAATAATTAGCCAAATTGAATTTATTAAAGTCTAGTAAAGCTCAAAAAATTTAGTGGCCAATCTTACTTTTTCAATTATCCTTTTTAATTAAAGGTAATTGGGTGATTACGAATTTTCTCTATAGATAGGACCAAAGATCCATAAAAAAATTTCACAAGTGAATGTGTAGGAGAAAATCACGAAGTGCTAAAGAAATTTCAAAATCGGAAGAAGAGAAGAAACCATCTCAAGCATAAGTCTGACAAGCACCAATAAGATCAAAATCTTTTTCAAATAAAATCAAACTCAAGTTTGAGTCTTGAAGTGCAAATCCAAGCTCCAAACCAAACAAGTCAAATTCTCAACAAATCAAATTTTCAACAAATCACGAAATTTAGGATTCAAGTCACGTAACCCCTCGTATTCAAACATTTAGATCATTAATAAAAAAAATCTTGTAGTTCTGTTGACACAAGAAAATCAATATCCATTTGTTTTTTTTAACAAAATACTATTTGTAACAATTTTTATATTTTAATACATGAAATTTATCGTATAAATTTCTTGGCACACCCGGTATGACCTTCTTGTCATTTCATCTTTTGATCTCTGAATTTTCAAGTTTCAATCACTATATCAACAATGACAATTTAAAAGGCAAAGAAAACTATGATTCATCTTGATGAGACACTTGCATAACTCTTCCATGCAACTGGAGCTCAAACAAAAAAAGGGAAAATTCAACTGGCCCCATCATTGAGGAAGTTTTCCAACAATGGCAAGATGAAAATTGCTTTTAAGAAGCCAAACTCTGGTTCGATAGAAAAGACCAAGAGTTTGGCGAGAAGTTCTCATTCTCCGTGGCAGATCTGTGTCTCGATCATCTCATACCATTCTTGAAGACAGGGAGATTATAATTCTTCTGAAAAATCACTCGAGCCAATGATGGTCATGGAAATGATATCAGGCTCTGATAACCTAATCCAACAAATGGTTATAGCCATTGAAAATTTAACAAAGTCACTAGACGACAATGATGCACAGATTATTGTACTCATATACAAGCTGGAATTACAAAATTTTGTTAGTTAAAAGTAATAAAAACGGTTGTTCAAAATTAAAGATCCATAAGCCCAAGAACGCCAACAGAAGTAAGATACGCATGATCAAACGGTTGTTCAAAATGTGTTGCGTAACACCGCTCAACTCTCTGTTGGCTCTCTATCCGTCCAACAACTTCAACATATGATTGCAGACACCATTCATGGCTAGCATGGTGATTCAATTTGCAATCTTCATTGGTTTATGCCAAGCCCTCTAATCATCGAATTGTTGAAATGAAGATGCCATTTGGTTACCAACCTCCGAAATTCCATTGTTTTGATGGAAAAGGCAACTTGAAGCACCATGTTGCTCATTTCATCGAAATGTGTAACAACGCAGGCACTTACAATGATACCATGGTAAAACAGTTCGTAGCTTCCTCGAAGGTGCCGCATTTGAATGGTATAAGGACTTACCGATTGAGTCAGTTGATAGTTAGGATCAACTCGAATGAGAATTCCTAACAAGCTTCTACAACATCAGGCAACCTATCAACTTTCCAGAACATGCTCGAACGAAGCATAGCAAAGAAGAGCCAATTGTAGAGTATATCGAACGATAGAAGAACCTCGTGCTCAATTGTAAAGAACGAATTAGCGAAACATCTTCCATCGACATGTGTGTACAAGGCATGCATTGAGGATTACTCGATAATCTCCAAGCAAATATGCCCTACTCCTTTGAAGAGTTGACAATACGTGCTCATGATCGGAGTTACAAATTGCAAGGCAAGGAAGTTACTTGCCAAGTGATCTTAAGTCCAAAAAAGTTATGACAATCTCTACTACCCCTGCAAAGATAGCAAGGTTGAGCTCAAATCCTAAACTAAAGCTGGAGTTCAAATCTAACAAAGGACAAGTCCAAAGTAGAAGACATGTGACTCTAAAAGAACTTGAAGAAAAGAAATATCCATTATCAGATTCTGATGTTTTTGCAATTCTAGATCAACTACTTGAACAGAAGATAATTGAGCTTTCAACACCAAAGAGACCAGAGGAAGCTAGTAAGACTGATTATCCTAAATATTGTAAATTTCACAAAATCATCAATCACATAGTGGATAAATATTTCGTCTTGAAAGATCTTATTGTCCGCTTGGATAAAGAAAATAAGATCAAACTTGAAATCGGAGAAAATTCAATAGTTGCCTGCTCGATGGTTTCATTTGGATCATTTGATCCAATTCTCATTGCGAAGAAAGAGCAGACATTTTCTCTTGTATACAATGCTAGTAAGTCATTGGTTAAGGAATTTGGACCTCAACTTCCAGAAGGAGCCATCCTAGTAGAATTTAAGGTAGACAAAGAAGCACCATCAATTACGTCTATTTAGGGATGTTTGAACCACATGCACCCAATCGTCCATCCTTTTACGAAATTCTGACAGATAACTTAGATGTTTGGGATTTTGATTCAGAGTTTGAAGATGAGGTCGGTGATTATTACTCCACCTTCATAAGCAAAAAGGGAAATCACCGAATGTCAAATAAAACGGATAAAATATCACCTTCTATATCTTTTGTAGGATCAAAATTGAGGACATTGAATACAGAAGTTAAACCTAATAAAGAAGTAACACCAAAGAAAATCAGGAGGCATGGACTCTTGTGAAAAGACGTCATCGACAAGCTCTACAATTTCTAAGTCCCAGTATTTATGAAAAGATGTCGAAAACGAGAAGGGGACTAAGGAACAACCAAAAAAGAAGCCTAAAGTTAAATCAAGAGTATCTACTAAATCAATAGAAGTAGAAAGGAAATTACGCGCTCCTTCTAGACTACTAAACTTGGGTGATTATTTTTCCAAGGCCAATATTATCAATATAGAATAGGAAAATAGGGCAATTAACATATTGAGAGAGAGTTCGAAGCAGAAGAAAACTATCTCATGACTCAAATATATTCCTTCCAATACGATGATAGAATGCTTTAATCGCAGCATTGATTGATCCGGAAGTATACAAAGGCAAGGTCTTAGTACACATTAGATCCACAACCCGACAAGACTATATGACCACTATCACGTTTGACTATGAAGATCTACAATTGGGTCTCGTTTACATAATAGATCACTGTATGCTAGTGGTTATATTCGAGAATGCAGGATAAATTGCTTGATGATCGATTATAGATCTGCCGTAAATATTATGCCAATTAAGACAATGAAGAAAATTGGAATTATTGTTGATGATTTGTCCAAGAGCAAGATCATGATTCGTGGATTCAATTAGAAAGTTCAGCGAGCCATAGGTATGATTCGTCGAAGCTATAAATAGCGTAGTTAATTTCCTCAGCTTTTTTCCATGTCATTGATGCGAAAACATCCTATGAGTTACTCCCTGGACGTGTTTGACTGCATGGAACTGGAGTGGTACTTTCGACTTAACACCAATGCTTCAAATATAGCCGAGACGAAGAAGTCAAATGTGTGGTAACTGAGACCAAACAATTCCTTGAAGAAGAATCTCATTTTGCTGATGGCAAATTCTACATGGATGATGAAAAATATAATTCTTTAGGATTGTCCATATCCGGATTCAAAATTAAAGGAGATGCAGATGACGATTATACATCTGTTATTGTTCCACCTCATCAGCTTATTAAAAGTAAATCAATATTTACATTTGAAGGATTCTCTAGAGGCAAAAAAATCTCAAATAGAACTAACAAATGTTGAAGTATTGAGAAAAGAGTTAACTCTTTCAATACTTAGTCTTCTAAAATTGTTTTTGCCCCATCAACTCATGGTAGCCTCAAGAGAACGTAAATCTACATCAGAAGCTTCAGCATCTATTCCAAACATATCAAAACTCTATATTTCTAACTCGTCCAGACACGACATACTAGGTACCAAAGGAGCCGAGGAGTCAAAATAGACTTTCAAATGATGTTACAATCAAGTTAAAAATTTATTTAAGAATGCTGAATTTGGGAAATAAGAGCCTCAGAAATTGGGAAATCTTGATGTTGTCCTTTCTGGTTGGCCTATCCTTTCTAATTCTTATAGATCCCTTATATCGTGACCTAGGTATGGTTTGGAACATGATCTAAATCCACCGAAAAAGATTAAAGTCAAGAAGAATTCCTCAAACCCAATCATGATTCAAATATATAAAATTATAGAAGATAAATCAGAAAAGCCGAGACCTTCAGTGTTCAATCGAATTGAAAACGAGAATGCTAGAGTTTCGTTATTTAAAAGGTTAAAAAGAGAACCTTCCACAGTAGTTGCCATAAAAGGTAAAGCTTTTATCTTTCAAAGGTTGAATGATGATCATTTTTCATCTACTCAAATTGATAAGAATGCACAAGCTCCTCATGAGTCATCTTAAAGACAATCTGCATTCTATCGACTTAGAATTAAAACTTCTAATTGAAGTTCGAAGCATCAATAATCAAGAAGAAAACTAGGGATAGCAAAAAAATTCGTCAAACTCGATACCTGCAGGAATCCGCCCTGACCGGGCAGGGATTATCCGCTTAATCGGATATCCAGGTGGAGGACGGGATTGGACGTGTTCGAGTAACAAGGGCCCCGCCCCGTTTAATTTTTTTATAAGAATTCAATACTTTAAATGGAAAAATCTACGAAATTTCATTATTTCTAATAAAGATGGCAACTAAGATTATCTAAGTAATATGACAAAAAATAAAAACTTTAGTTTACCAAATATATTTGAATAATTTAAATGGGTAATGGGGCAGGAAATTACCTAGCGGGGCGGGGGAAGTTGCCTCGACCCTAATGCCATCCCTAAAAAAGAAGGAAAATCAAAGAGTTTACTCACACCTAAAGAATGGTGAAGATAAAGATAAAATCTCTGTCAATTACATTACTTTTAAAGAAGCTTCCAACTCAGAATCAAAGTCTAAAAACTCTACCACAACAGAGGCACCTGAACCAACTCCATCAACATTTGAAGAAGGAGGAAAAGTTATTGTGGATGACTTGAAATAATTGAACTTAGGGACTGAAAAAGACCAAAAACTAGTGTTTGTAAGTGCTTTCCTTAGTTTAAAGAGGAATTCGAATATATCCAACTATTTTATGAATACAAAGAGGTATTTGCATGGTCTTACAAAGAAATATCGGAGTTAGATCCAAAGGTTGCAGTACATCATCTTGCAATAAGACATGGAATACAATCGATTAAGCAACCTCAAAGAAGATTTCGACTAGAACTAATTCCTCAAATTAAAGCTAAAGTTAACAAGCTTATTGAATCTAGATTCAAACGTGAAGTCAGGTACCCAACTTGAATCATGAAAATTGTTCATGTAAAAAAAAAGAATGACTAATTACGAATCTGTGTTGACATTCGAAATTTGAATCAAACATGTTCAAAAGATGATTTTTCACTTCCAATAACAGAGTTGATGGTGGATGCAAATATTAGGTATGAAATTCTATCTTTCACTGATGGGTCTTCCAGTTACAACCAAATATAGATGAATCCAAAAGATGAAGATCTTACATCATTTCGTATTCCTAAGGGCATATATTGTTTCAAAATTATGCCTTTTGGATTAAAAAAATGCAAGGACAACAAACCGCGGGAAATACAAAAGATCTTCAATGACATGCTGCATAAGAACATGGAATGCTATGTGGATGATCTTGTTGTTAAAACAAAGAAACGCGATGATCATCTACAAGACTTACGAGATGTTTTCAAAGGATTCCAACAATATCAACTAAAGGTGAATTTGCCAAAGTGTGCATTTGTGTCATCTCTGGGAAATTTCTTGACTTCATTGTTCGACATCAGGGCTTTGAAATAGGTCAATAAAAAACTAATGCCATAATCAACATGCTAGAGCCAAAAAAATATACTTGAGTTGAAGAGTCTTCAAAGAAAGATTTCATACATTCAAAGATTTTTCACCAAATTTGTCGGACGTTGTCATCCATTCAACAAATTGGTAAAGAAAGATGTACCATTTGAGTTGGATGATGCACATCGAAATGTTTTTCAAAGCATTAAGTAATATTTGTCTCATAGGCCAGTTCTCACAGCTCCAACTCTAGGGAAGCTACTGACTCTCTAATAATAATCTTTAAGAACTCTCTTGTCCAAGTCAATGCTTAAGGAAAAGACAATGCACTCTGTTACTTCAGCCGGATATTGGTAGGTGCTGAAATGAAGTATTCGTCTATTGAAAAAAATATGCATTGCATTGATCTTTGTGGCAAAAAGTTGACATTATATGATATCACACACAATCAATCTTGTTTCCAAATTGATCCATTAAAATACATCATTTTCATGCCAATTTTTTTTCGAAATGATTGGAAAATGGCACTTATGTTGTCTGAGTTCGATATCAAATTCATTTCATAAAGGGCCATTAAAGGACAAGTTCTGGCAAATTTCTTCGTTGACCATCCAATTTTGGCGGAATGGGAACTTCATGAATACCTTTCGGATGAAGAAGTTCTGTTTATCGAAGTTATACCATCATGGAGGCTATACTTCAACGAGGCAGCTTGAAGTTATGGTGTCGAGGTAGGAGTAGTCTTTGTTACTCCTCGTGATCTTGTCATACGTTACTCATTTGCCTTAACAAAAAATATTCAAATGCAATGGTGGAGTATCAAGCCCTTATCCTTGGCTTGGAGACAACATTAAATATGGATATCCATTAGCTAGAAGTCTTTGGAGTTCTAAATTGATAGTCAACCAACTTTTAGCTGAGTACGAAATCAGTAATTTAGACTTGAAGTTATATCATGAATATGCATCAACACCTATAGAATGATTTGATTAAGTAAAAATCAAATTTGTACCTAGAAGTGAAAATGGGAAGTTGACGCCTTAGCTAATTAATCAGTCTTTTAGTTAGGTCAGATGAAGACTTTTCCTACCCCATATCAATTGCTCAAAGATGGGTGCTTTTGTCGTTGTTGCCCACTAATCTGGAAGAAAACTAGTGTCGAAGTAATTGATGATATGGAAAGACAGATTGGAGATATCCAATAATCAATTTCCTTAAACAACAAAAGTTAACAAATAATTAACAAGGAAAAATTGGAATCAAGAGGTGTGCGTCTCGCTTTGTCTTTTATAAGGGTACATTTTATCGACGATCATTCGATGGAGTTTTCCTTAAAGCAACACATGTCATGGAAGAAGCCCACTCTGGAATCTGTGGTGCTCATCAATTTGGACCCAAACTCCATTTTCAAATAAAGAGGATGTGATACTACTGGCCAACTATGGTAAAAGACTTCATGGATTATGTGAAGATATGTGAAACTTGCCAAGTCCACGCAAATTTTATCTACCAACTTTCGGAACCATTACGTTCGATATTAGTTTCTTGGCTATTTGATGCATGCGGTCTTGAAGTAATTGACCTATAACGCCAAAATCTTCAGCCAGGAATTCATACATCTTCATCAGGACTAATTACTTCTTTAAGTGGGCTGAAACCGTACCGTTGAAGGAAGTAAAGAAAGAAAATGTTGCGGATTTCATTTTGTATGTAGATCATTTATCGATATAGAGTCTCGTGACACACATCACTGATAATGGAAAGCCATTTTACAATAGCCACATAAACAATTTATGTGCAAAGTTTGGATTTAAACAATACAACCCGTCTATGTACAATGTAGTAGCTAACGGGTTATCAGAGGCGTTTAACAAAACACTGTGCGGTCTGCTAAAAAAAAGTTGTTTCCAAATCAAAAAGAGATTAGTATGAAATACTCGGTGAAGTCTTGTGAGCTCATTGAACTCCAACACAAGCCACTCATTGTGTTTTGGTGTACAGAGTAGAAGTTGTACTTCCTTTAGAGTGTCAAATTCCATCACTTCGAATTACCATCCAAGACTACTTGATAATAGAAGAAAAAGCCCGTCTTCGACTAGAAGAACTAGAAATTTTGGATGAGAATAAATTAGAGGCACGGATGCACCTGGAATGCTATCAAGTTTGGATGCGAAGTCTTTAAACAAAAAAGGTATGTCCAAGATCATTTGAAGTTGGAGATCTGGTACTTTTCGTACGCAAGCCAATCATATTCACAAGAAAAACAGAGAGCAAGTTTCAACCTAAATAGGATGATCAATTTCTTGTTACTCACACATTCACTAATGGAGTATAAAGCATCATCGACAAATATAAACTGCAAATCGGACCTAATAATGAAAAATTCTTAAAGTGTTTTTACGCTTGAAATTCTTTATTTTGTTATTTTAATAAAATGTAGTACTTTTGTCCTGCAAGAGAATGAACTGTGAATGGCCCAATAAACAAAAAATATATATTTATGTAAAGAACTACGTTCGACTTGATCCCTTTTGGGTATTTAGCTTGAATAAATTATAAATTCAAGTTTTGTCATAACCAAAAAATTCATTCAATTTGTTTATTATCTTGTGAAATAAAAAAACACGAAGAAGAAAAGTTCATCAGGGAAAAAAAAATGATACCAAATTAATGTTCATACAATTTGGTTCTAAAGAAAATAAAAAAATCTCAACTTTTATCAAAATCACTCATTATTGATCACATGCAAGAAACTATCTTCAAGAGGCTTTCTTTTCTGGTTAATGGATGTTATGCTAATGACATCTCTGGTCTGTGATTCTTTTAATGCAGCCTTCGCAGCTCTATGTATGAGAGAGTCCATTCCTGATGGGTTTGAAGCTCACCATGGAATTTGCCTTGCTCAAAGCTTAGCTGAGTAATTTTATCTTCCAACGAAGAATACATGGAATCCTCTACTTCCAACTGAATATTCAAAAAAATCATCTGCTTAGCCTCTTCTTCAGCGGTTGGCCGCTCCAAGTGTTGCTTTCTTCTAGATAAATAAAAATGAACTTATTTCAAAAAACATATCCATTAGTTTCATTAAAGGTGTTGAATCTATGTGTAATGAGCTGGTAATCACATTTTGAAGAATTAAATTATTCTCATCTACCAATATCGGATCTTGGAAAATACATGTTTCAAAACATCCCCAAAACACTTATAAAGATAATTAGTCATGACTTTCTTACAGAGTAACTTTTAAGTAATGAGACTCTTGAGTTATCCTAGGTGGAGGACCAAACATAAAAGAAAAAATTAGCACAGTCCCATGATTGTTTGTCTTTAAATAAGGAATGTTAACTAAAACCAATGAAGATTGAACAATTTGGACTTCTTGATTGATATTTGAAATGTTAGCTCTCACAGTCTCAGAATTTACATCATTTTCATTTTTGAAATCATCTATGTTAAGTGCCAAAGTACCTTCATTGATGGTGCTCAGGTATGTGCAAGGAGGGCCATAAAAATCATGAGTCCTATCTATTCCTTGAAGTGTATATTTTCCCATCGTTGAAGTTTGTTACATGAGATCAAATACAAGTAGTAGTACGTTAAATAAAAAAATCGTGCCTGATCTCCAGAACTTTCATCTTTCAGAGATAAAGTTTTTTCAAGGGCGTGGGACGCTTGATCTCTAGAAATACTACGGTCTGGAATCAAAACTGGTTCATATATCTTATCAGTAGGCTCAGAGGTGGAAGCAAACTTTGTTGAGAGAACTATAATTTTAATTTTCTTAATACATCTTTCATTTGGAAGGTTTGGTTCCCTCTTTTGACAAATCTCTTCAGGAATGACATTTGAAATGTGTAACCTTTTGGTTGTGACCCCTATTTGTTTGCCTCGAAACCAAATCAAGAACAAAGTCATGACTCTCACTAGAAGATAAAACGTACACTTGATCCTTGGTCAAGTTTGGCATTACTTTGTTATTTCACCAATCTTAGTACTTTGCATCAACTTCTTGACATATATCCTTCATATACTCCGAAATATGAAATATAGATTAACTTATTGTCTAAGTCAAAGATAACCAAACACGATACATGTTGACAATATTATGAGTAATATTCAACTTTCTTGGTAAACCGGGAAGTATCTACCTAAAGCCATGTTGTCTTGCAAACCTTGAAGATTATATGCTTCAAAATGAATGTAGAAGATCCTCGAAGATAAGAAACAAATCCGATCGAATACTCGTCATAAATTCTGAGATATCTGTAGACAAATCATCCACTCATACTCCAGAATGAGACGATGGGGAAATGGATTCCAACAAAAGTCTTCAACATCCATTTTCCACTGATAAGGTTCGACAATCAATGGCAATAATATCTCAAGATTGGAAAGCATTCATAGTGTTTGCATATTTTCGGATAATATGATGATAATAATTTTTATCTACGTGATCAAAATTACCATGACAAAATAAGTTCCAGCCTAAGCAAAAAGGAAGTGTCCAGGAAATGAATGTGAAATTTTGCCAAGGTCCCAACTTGATAACCAGTTAGACATTCGGGTGAGTCCCTAAGGATGGCAAAAAACCAGATAAACCCGATATCCGCGGGGCCCTGCCCCGAATGGGACGAGGATAACATGCTTAATCGGGTATTCGGAGCGGGGATGGGGCAGAGAATTTTGCCCTGGGGTGGGTTTGGGGCGGGGACGGGTCATGAATGCTTGCCTCGTTAAATTTTTTTTTTTTTTTAGAATTTTATACTTTAAATGAAAATTTTCATTAGTTCTAATAGAAAATGACAACTAAAATTATTTGTCTAAATCTAATAAATGGGGGTAATAAAAATAAATTATCAAAAACTTAAAAAAAATTAAACGGGATAGTGAAAGGGGCAAGGACCCCGCCCCGTCTTGCCTTAAACGGGTAACGAGGTGGGACGGGGCAGGGGACGAGGAAGGTTTCCCCTCCCCGTCCCGCCCTGTTGCCATCTCCCCTCATAAATACTCACTAATAGGGAAGAACAAGGATGTACGTAAAATCGGTAGCCATATTAGAAGATGCTTTTAAAGTCCCAACTCTCATACATTCCTTTCCGGAGGGAAGAACGAACGACAACGCCATAGAGAAAGATAAACTGTTATTTCTAACTCTCCCTATTCGTCCATCGATAAAGATATTGACAAATCACTCCAATGACCTCAATCTCTATGATAAATAGCTTTCACCTTGTCTACAACCACTGGCCTCCTTATTTCTATTGATGCTATTTGCTGATGCCTTCTGAACGGATTTAAATTCTTAGCATTTTTATAAACTTTGTTTTGTCGAGAATTTGGATATAACCATTTTCTTGAAACCAGAATTCAACCCAAGCAGCATGAGTAACGCAAACAAATTCTTTCTCATTAGCAGTTAATGAGAAAACATTAAAAGGATATAAGCAAGACTTAGGGATATCATCTGTCAACTCTGAAAGGTTTAGGGAGATCATCTGTCAACTCTGAAAGGCTTTGGACTACTCCTTGATAATAATGACCCATGATTGAATGTCCGCTAATTTAACGAATGTTCCAAAGAGAAATGTCAATTTCACCACTTGTGATCGCAAAAGTGTTAGGATCTGGACAACAAACCTCACAAAAAGCTCTATAAATAGAGTTAGGACAATGATAATATTTTGTAGTAGAGCTGATTGTAAAAGCTAACTCGAGAAGATTCCTTTTGAGCAGAAGTTTTTGATCCAAGTAGACCACTCTCAAAACTTTGGAAGATAAGATATCTCTTCACGACTAACGAGTTCATTTTCCCATCATATTTACTTATTGTCAATCCTTTCAGAAGCTACTGTCTTTGGGATGAGCTCCATGATTTAGGAATGGTAAGATGGAAGACACAAAAGGAAAAGATGGTTGCTAGAACAGCTAGACTTAGTAGCATTCAAATTCTCGTGGCCTTCACTCATGATAGGCATATGCAATTCCAACAAAGGCATAGAAGGATCAGGAGAAGATGTCGTTGCTTTATGAATGCTAAATTGAAGTTCACCTCATGTGTTGAACTGGTCATGGTACTTTGTATCAGTATATTTAAAATAAAGATAACTTTTACCTTGATTTTTAAACTCGATGATTTCGTGCAAATCGAGATACACTTTATTATTGGACATATAGTTTATCTCAAGTTTTGATTATAACAAACAAATTACTTTTTTATCTCTAACAATTGAACTAAAGTCTTCATAGTTATTGTGGATAAGTTGATCAATTGGAGAAAAAAAATTGCTACCAAAAGACTCGCAATTTATGAAGAAAGAAAATCAAGATAGAAGCCGAACTTTCACTTCAAATCAATCAAAGACAAGAACAAATCAAGCACTCACGTCAAATTAAGTATTAATTGAAGATATTATACTTAGATGCTTTGGGAATATGTGTAAAGGTAAAATGATTTAATCCTTAACAATGGATCACTAAAAGCTCAAATTATGAATTTTTATGCACGAAAAAATTATTTCATAAAAATGCTTCCATAAAAATTATTTTTCAAAAGATAAGAATTTCAACTTGATATTTTAAAATTTTTACAAGTATCACTCACTTTGAAAAATTAAGTGAAAAGGTCTTCCAAAAGCCTACACTTTCCAAAATAATCAAGAAATAAAAAATCGGGAGAATTTGTTGAAGTGGACGTACGATTAGGCTAGCGAATGTTCGCTTCGTCCAACGGTTAAATTTTTAACCGTTCTGATTTCTGACACACAACGGCTAGTTTGGCTGTCCGGTTTAGTATGTGGAAGTTCGGATTGGTCGTCCGATTTGTCAGAAATTTTGACGTTTTAACTGCTATAAATATCATTTCGTACTACATTCAATACAACACTTTTAAGATTATTTATGTGAAATATTTTTGAGCAAAGTTATATTGATTTATCTTTAAAAAAATCATTTACTTTAAAAACTTTTGATTGAATTAACTTTTGAAAATCATTCTACTTATCAAAATTTTTCTCACCTAACACATAAGTTTCATTCATTGTTATTTATTAAAATGTTAGCATATTTTTCTCTTGATACTTAATTTGATCATATCATTTACTAAGAGAGAAATTCAAATTGTAAAATCAACTTCCGTTGAAATTTGTGGGTTGTGTTGAGGTCCCGAAAACCTCAACATTGTATAAGGATCGGTACTCATTGTATGTAAGTTATTGGAAGCGTTGTAAATGATTGAATTGTATCATAAGTTAATCAACATAGTGAAAAAGTCTTGCTCGTGTCGGAAAGTTTGGTCACGGAGGACGTAGATTATTGCTTTGGATCTAACTTTCACAATTTTATCGTTGTATCCTCTCTCTCTTTTACTTATTGCATCTACAATTGTGCTTATTATTTGAATTTATCCATTTAGTCTTTACTTACTTAAACTTATATTAATTTTTCGAAAAAATTTTAATAACCAATTCACCCCTTCTTGGTTAGTCGTTATTGAGCTATTAAAATCCCTAAAAAATGAAGAATGTTATTTTCGATTTTATCAAGATAACCATACTATAAAAATTAATATAAAAAAGAAATTCAAAATAAAATGACAATTAAAAAATAAGCGGAAACCAATTTTTGTTTCTGCTGGCGATGGAAACCAATATATATAAAATAAATAAAATAAAACAAATATAATAAAAAACTCAAATTTAAATTCAAGATTTATTAATTTATTTTCATGATAAATAAATAAATCTTAAAGGGGAATTTGTTGACATATAAAAAATTAGAATAATTATTAATTTTGTCGATTTAAATAATTAATCAAATTAATTTTATAAAAGTCAACTAAGGTTCACAAAATTCAGGGGTCCATCATACTTTTTCAAAATTCATAATTATTCAATTATCTTTTTTAATTAAAGGTAATTAATTAGGTGGTTATCAAATTGGTTACAATTTTTTCTATAAATAGGACCAAAGATCCATAAAAAATTTCGCAAATGAAGGTGTAAAAGAAAATCATGAGATGTTGAAGAAATTCCAAAACTCGAGGAAGAGAAGAAACCCTCTCAAAGGTCCGGCAAACATTAAGAAGATCAAAATCTTTTTCAAATCAATCAATTTCAAGTGAAGTCCAAGAAGATCAAAATCTTTTTCAAATCAAATCAAATTCAAGTTTAAATCTCAAAATGCAAATTTAAGCCCCGAAATTCAAGTGCCAAACAAGCAAGTTCTCAACAAATCAAGTTTTCAACAAATCTCAAAATTCAAGATTCAAATCATGTGATCCATTGTTTTCAAACATTAAGATCATTAATTAGAGGATCTTGCAATTTTGCAGACACTAGAAGATCAATATCCATTTGTATTTCTCAAAAATATAATTTGTAACAATTTCTATATTTTAATACGCGAAATTTATCGTACTCTTGTATTTGTAGATTTCTAGCAAAGTAAGGTGTCATATTGATCTACGGAGAAAAACGATATATATTTTTTTAAAATTCATAAGTGCTGACCTTATATTCTCGATTAATTGCATTGGTATTATTCTACTACCTTAATTTATCACTTAATTGCGGGACTTCATTGAATCGGTGTTTTTCTATTTTTCTCTACCATTTTTGCGAATTTTTTTGAGATTTGGCTTCTTTTTAAAATAGTGCGTCAACAATGCTATTTTGTTAAATTTTTATGACAGTATATTTTGTAAAATTTTTATGACAGTAATGTTACAATTTAAATAATGATATTTATCATTACGATGATAGATTATCGGTGATGTAGTAGTTTATGTGGAATAATAAAATTTGACATTTCAATTTTAATGTAGTATTAGTTTATTAGATTATCGATATTTCATTATGCTGATGATAAATAGCATCAATCATGCCACATGTATATTTTTCCTTACACATTCATTTATACTCTTTCACGTGGTAATATCTACATTCTTGATTTTGAATTCATTTATCACGTCATTGCGCAAATTTCTTCCATGCTGGAGAAAATGTCATCCAAGTGATTATATATATGATGTACATATAGCATTATTCAAATACCATTACTCTTACAATTTTTCTCCTTTTTTCCGAATGGATTTTTACACGGTTCCAACATGGTTGAAGGGTTGTATTTACTATTTAGCCCAGTGATAGATGTGGCATAATGATTAAAAAATTAAAGAAAAATATATAGTGATGAGAGTTGGTAGGTTTAATTAAATTTTGAACTTTCATTTTAAAAAGGTTGTAGACTCGAAACAATCTAACTTTTAATTGACTCGTTTTAGACTTGATATAGTTTGAGACGTATTACATGTTGATACATTGAAAGAATCGAACTACGTGAATGAGTCATCATGGACCTCGATATTTATTTTTTATTTGTCGGAAAAAATTAATTTAACAAAGGCCTGAGCATTGAAAACAAAAGAGAAAGTCCATGATATAGAAGAAAAAGAAAACAAAACAGGAAATAAACATCTGATTAGAGAGTGCATCATATCGAAATTACGACCCACCGTCGACACAATTCGTAAGATCCCAATTTTCTTCCCCCAAAGGCCCAAACTCCCTAACCAATCTGAAGCCATTTTCAGAGGGTTCCGACGAAGACAGAGAGGAAATAGTTTTTCATAAACTTAGAAGCAGGGTTTTGATACATACACAAACATATCAGAGACAGGAAGAAGATAGAGATGTCTCTAAATAGTGTAAAGATGTCTGAGGAAGTGTGGTTGACATGTCTGACTCATGCATTGTCCACTGAGACCGAAGAGATCATGGGTCTTCTTCTTGGTGACATTCAGGTGGATTATTTTTTGCCTGTCACTTGGATTTCACATTTTTAATGGGGTTTGCTCATAAAGTTGAACACTTAATTTTGTGTATAATAATTATACTTTGGTTATCTTTTTTTGTTCTTTGATTGAATCTTCTGTACAGGGTTTTATTCTGTCGATTTTAGTTGTATTGTTTATTGACATCCCCTGAAATTCTAACGTAGATTGTTTTCTGGCCGGAATTACTGCACTTGGAAAATTTGGATTTTGAAATGAATTCTGAATGGGGTTTTGCAGGACTTCATCAAGTTCAAACTTGATAGGCATATTTTCTTATGATGGTTATGGGCATTCTACACAAATGGGATTTTATAGATATTTCTGTGGATGTTTTGGATTTTAAGTTAATTTAGAATTGGTTTGATTGATTCTTGGTATTAGTTTTGATGTTGACTAACATCTTCTTATTGCTAAAGAGATTTATGGTAACTAGGTACTATAATCTGTGTGAGACCTTGTTGGCACAACCTTTTACAGTCTCCATTGCATTCCATCTAAAGTTCTTAGACCTTAAAGAACATTGAATTTTTTCTTTTTCACTGATGCAACCTTTCGACTAGTGCCTTTATTGAGATTTTCCTTGAAAATTCAGAAAATCCAACTATCTTCATTATGTTGAACAGGCATGAGTGCTTATAGAATGATAGACTTCAAATGCAAAAGATGAACAGAGTGTTAGCCATCCTCTTCAGTTTGGGTATTACATTTTGATTGCAAACAAACAATTAAAATGGTTCTTGTTTTATGCAGCATTCAAGAAATGGAAAAGTGACCGCATTGATATGGGGAGCCCTGCCACAACCTCGTTCTGATCGTCGAAAGGATCGGGTAGAGACTAACCCAGAACAGTTGACCGCCGCATCAGCTCATGCTGAAATATCCTTTTTTGCGATACATACTCTTCCTTGATTTCTTGGTTGTAATGAAAATTGATGCATAATATTAATATGTTTCGGGTTTTGCTACTTTGCAGAATGCAAAATAATACTGGTTCTAGTTGGACCATTTTCCCATAAAGTAATAATTTTATGAATTTATCTATTTCTATACCTTATTTGTTGTGACTGAATTTAATGGACTACAATGGGTTCAGAAAAATCTAGTTTGCCATTTGATAGCTAGATTCTGCAGGTTCTTACACTTAGATATCCACATAAGTATGTGGAGTGAAAACTCACACAATGGGGAATACGGTTCGCATTCGAGTGTGGCTTGTGTTGTTTGATCCACCAATCAGTGACTCTATTTGTCTAATTAACTTTATAGTACAGAGTTACCATGGCAACAGGAATAACAACCAGGGTGATTGGCTGGTACCATTCACATCCTCACATTACAGTTCTCCCATCTCATGTTGGTGAGCTTTTCAATATTGCTTCTATATTTAATTGTACTTGTTTTTACTGGTCTATAGTCACTCATTATTGTATGTTTCTGTTGTTAAACATCAAGCAGCAAGGATATCATGGGATCATTCGAATATGCGATGAATTTACTGTGGTCCATTTTTACAATATTACTTAGCCCCTGTTTGGGCTCCATTTTATCCATAATGTATTTTTGTCTTTCCTCTTTTAACCACACATTCTTCAAAAAAATTACTCTTCCAAAATACATTTCCCCCAAAAACACATTATAATGGAACCAAACAGGGGCTTGATGTGTTTTTTTTTTTCCCCCTATTTTGTGAGACTTTAAGTAGCTGAAGTAATTTTGAGACGACCAGAATGTCAATTTGAACGGTATAAAATCTCGTGGACTCACTGGTGATGCTTTTTTCACTAAAAAATATTAATTGTTATTTTGTCTTTTATTGGAAAAAACCAGATAATGGCCTATTCTATAGAAATGTCCATAGACAGAGCAACATTTCTAAATCATCATCACTTAACGTATGGGTTGAGATAGAATCCTTTTCTATATTTTCTAAATCGGCATCATGGATAAGGTGACCAAACTTTAGACGTGATTATAGTCACTTTTTTTAGAAAGGGTTTAATTGTCTTCTTGAAAATAAGTTAATCATTTCCTAGGATACATTTTAGTATATTAGATCTTTGTAAGCATTAATTTTTTTCTTGTCACGTGAAATTAGTGTATTTATCAGTTGTGCCACGTGATTTCTTCAGATGTGCGGACTCAGGCTATGTATCAACTGTTGGATTCTGGTTTTATTGGGTTGATATTTTCATGTTTCAGTGAAGATGCGCAAAAGGTTTGTGTTATTTTTGTATTGAGATGTCTTTGCAAAAAATGCCTTATAATTTTAGCGTAAATCATTGTAGGTTGGAAGGATTCAAGTAATTGCATTTCAGTCTTCAGATGGAAAGCAGAACCACATTGTTAGACCTGTTTCTATTTCCCCACAACATAAAAGTTTTATAGATATTGAATCATCTTTAAGTTCCTCAGAGAACGCAGTGACTAGATCAGTCCCTATCAGAGAAAGTATTGAACAGGACACTGGCGATTCTGGTGCAACTACCATAGAAATTAAGGTATATTTAAACAAACCTGGGTGAGTCTGATTTCCCTGCATCCCTTCTGTATCTTTCAGGAAAGCTTTTCTCCTTTCAATTTTCGTTTTGCAACTCTGTTACTCACTTAGACTTTGATATTCTGAGGTGAAACATGAGCCATACTTACTGTCCTGAATGATGAAAATGAATTAAACAGTTTGGTTGGTGTCTGTTGATCAATTTTTTGTATAGAGTTTGCTGATTGTGAGACTGGTCTTCTTAGAATGACATTTGTCACTTTCAATTCAGAATGTTATTTGTTTTGACTTTTGATTGCTGATGTACGTCAATTCTAACTGATTGGCTAGGTCGGGGATAAATCACATGACTTGGGAGGATCTTCTGGGAATGCCGATGCCAGAATGGTAGACAATTACAATGCGAACAATTTAAATAATGCAATTCATGATTTAGATCCCATGGAGATGTCAGATGGTATGCAGGAAGCAATGCACCTTTCCAATTTGGAGATGAGGTAAAATGAGCATGTTCTCGAATCACTTTCTATCCTTTCTTCGAATGTGTCCTTTTTGTTTATGAAAAATTAGCTTTATTTTAGCACAATATGTTGGAGAACATATTCGAAAAAGAAGGAAAAAAGGGGCAGCCATAAAGAAGACGACAACAAATTCAAAAGTGAAAATGAAAGACAACTGACAATATCCATTCTAATTGAGCAGCAGTAATTGTATTCCTGTGAAAGTTCGACAAAGCTGGAAAATCTTACTGAGCTTGCTTAATTCCTTATTGAACGATAAATTTGGAAAAGCAAACACAACAGCTAGTTGTTCTCATGTCTTTGAATTGCCATCTAGAGGATATCCCTTTATTGGTATATGATTATCGCATTTTATTATGTGGAATAGCATTTGCAAAATGATATTTGAAATCTTGGAGACATTTTCTTCCCTTTTCTTTTTATTATTTCCCAATATCTTCCTTCATGGATGTAACTCAACCATTCCAATGTCTAGAGATTGATCATATTCTCTACATGGGTTTTAGAGAGTTGAGACGTGCAAAAATAAATATGCCTTTTCATTTGATAAAAGTGAAGTATAGGTCCCTTAAAGTTGGTAAAAAGGAGGATAAAGGTGGGGAATGCACTTGAAGTTTGCAGTGACAATGTCAATTTAGTAAAATTTTTTTTTTTTTTTTTATTGCAAAACTACTATCTCAAGGAAAGTGAACATTATTTTAGGAGATCCCAGAACAGAAAGATGTATATTCTTGGAGACAGTATCGACAATTTACATATTTGTATTTACTACTTTGGCATTGAATTGCCTGTTTGTTGAGAGAGTGCATAATGAATATGGATAAAGCTGCTGTTGAAGAAAACCTTCAGAGACTTTAGATGCTAACTTTGCTGTAGTGCCATTTGTCTTGACTGCTCATCATGCATAAAGTTTTTTTGGAACTTGGAAGTTTGTAAAATCGAAAAGCATAAGATAGAGGGGAAGAAATGGAAGGTCACCAAAATTCTTCTACATGGCATGCTATAGGAATACTAGGCTTTGGGTATCCATATAGTTGAATGAGTTCATTTTAACTGCACAAACGAATTTGGTACACTACCAGAAGAATTCAAATTAAGTGTTTTATTGACAATTGATTATTTGATTATGGATACTGAACTACTAAAAATAAGTTTTATGTTTATATAATCGCCTTTGAAGAGCTCGTTATCTCTTTTCTTGTATTGCCTATCAGCCCAATTATTTTGTGTTTCTTTGTTTGTAAGTTGCATTCAACACAATCTCAGGAAATCTCACATGCATGTGTAGATGAGATATTTGTATGAAGCCCAGATGATGTAATTGGTCTGGTTAGTTGACCTTTGTTCCCTCCTATAATATTACATTCAAAACGCATAGAAGGGATTCAGTTTCTTTCCATCCCGACTCTGGTTTCTTACTGCAATTTGCTTTTATTTGTTCTTCACTCATAACAATAGAGGTGGCATTAAGTATATTTAACAGTTGGCATATAATGATCTTCCCTATATGTATGTTTTTGTTTTCTGGCAGTGGTGCAGAATTTGTGAGAAAGGAAATTCCTCTTCATGTGCTCCCAACCTCATCCCTTCTCAACCTGGATTCACCTTTGTCTTCGTTTGCAAATCTTCAGTTGGTTTTATATGAAGAGGAGCGGACTGCTTATAAACAAGCAATCATTCAAAACATGAGGTAATAATCTGTGACTTGATTGAGGGATTACCAGTTCTTTTTTATTTCATTGTACTCATTTCGTGCAACTTTGGCAGGGAAGGAAAAGTACACCCGCTCACTTATATTCATCACACATCAACTTATCAGGCTTCCATGTGCAAAATGATAGAATATTGGTAAGAAGCAGTACGGAATTTTTCACCAGAAACTTCAGCTTGGCATTTGCTTAAATGTATCATGTTACGTACACTGCAGCTTAACTCCTGCCATAAACGTTCTTCAAGATCAGTTAAGAGAAAATGAAGTTCGGGTAATGATCATTTTGGCTTTCATGTCTCGTAGAATTTCTTTTTCCAGTTTTATCATTTTTAAATAAAGAAATGAAAAAAATTAGAGAAAGATCTACATTCAATCCCATCTGGCATTCCCTTTAAACTTGAGCCTTTTTCATATGCTAAAACTGTTGGGAAAGTTTTAATGTTTTTGCTGAAAACTTAGCCTCAGAATGTTATTTCTTGGAGAGTTAAATGGTTGACAGTTTCCTGAAATGATACTGAAGCTCTCTCTTACTAATTACTTCAAGAAGTTAATAATAGAGAGAATCAATATATTGCTTGATTTTCTGAAATATGTATGTTCCGAAAAATTTCTTGTATTCTCTGTTATTCTCTCACCCTTTTTTAAAACCAATAATACAAGATTTCCTCTTGTTCGTGTATAAAAATATTAACGGATATTTTTTGATCATTCTGATCATTTAATTTGTTCATCTTTGTCTAGCTGGGTGCTACAAACATGCATTGTATTTTTCTGAAACAGTTAAAAATGCTTGCTGATGAAGCCAAGGTTTTGGAGTCAGAGATTGCACGAGGAAGCGAGTCAAATTCTTCACTTCGTTCTCCATCCCAGGGGCTTCGAGGTAGTCCAACTGGTCATAGAGACTTGTATCCTACTGGTCTCAACCAAATGAGAAATGTTGGGGGTCCTGGTAGCCGAAGCCGAAAAGGATCATAGTTCTATATCAGACCAATCTAGTAAGAGATTGTTATATGTATTATGTTTGGCTTTTTTGCTTCAACCGAGCCACCCTTTTGTTAGTGCCCCTTGTTCTTGCTTGCTAAATCTTGCACATGTTTGTGCCTTTTGTGGGTTTGTGTGCTGTACTTTTCTGTGGCCTGTGAAAACTGCCTATGACAATCAAGTTCATACTGGTATATACAGATATCATGAATTGAAAGTTCCAGGTCCATATATTTATTCATACAAGAACAAAGGGGCACCACAATGGTTTCCTGGAATGTCGCAACTAATACAATATTCTGTACAAGGAAAATACAATGGCCAATCCCTTGGATTTGGTAATAAATATAAAGTTGAATTACCTACACAAGTCGAGTATGTAAGTACTAATGATAAGCTAATTGCTAAAGTTAAGTAATGAATATCAAGTAATGATATTCATAGTGAAGACTATCGGTAGTTGCCTTACGTGATATATGCACGACAGTTTGTTATTTGGTGCACTAACAAATTGTCATGTGTATGCCACGTAGAACGATTATCGGTAATTTTTCACTATGAACAATATTATTCTATAAAAAAATTGTTGCTTCCATTTTGCGTTGACACATTCATCATATTCCCATTATCTGCTTTGCGTACCTGCATTAGTCCCTACATTCATAATTAGAGTATGAAATACCGTTTCTTGAAATTTGAATTGCTTTTAACTCGTAACTCAACAAGATATTGTTGTATTTTGGGAGACAATTGTTGTTCAATTATGGGCACCTTTGGGACTAATCCGTGTTAATGAAAGAGACTCAACTCTTGCTTCAATCAAATCTCATTATTATCTTAATGATAATATCCAGCAAGCGTGAAATAAAATATTCGGGCATTTGCTGATAAGCTGTATAAGCAGATTCTAAGCGTTTGTTGATGTAATCAATATAGTCAAGTAAGGACCCATGTTTTGGTCTCGAGTTGTTCAGTTTTGGTTAGAAACGGGAGAAGCTTCTATGGGGTTTTCCTCATAGAGACCATCGCTTCAACTGTGATTATGTGATACCGAGTGCTATGCGGTTAAAGAAGTACGAAGTGAATCAATAGAAATTAGATTTTAATATGAATGTGTTAGTGCAACAAGACTGATAAAATGAGATTATATGTCAACGAGTAGATGTGATATATATTATAGAATATAAATTAAGAGAATAAATAATGGGAAAAATACACCACTATACTCTAAAAACAACGTTTCATAAGTAACAATTTTGCAAATTAATCCGGTTCTAAATGGAATATAATAATATATAAATAATATGGTTTATTTTTGGATAAAATATATCTCAAACTAGATCCCCCAAAAAAAAAGGTCTACCATTTATCTCTCTTTATCCACAATCAAATAATATCTTTTTTCTCTCTAGAATCACTACAATTTCTCCCAAAAATCTTCGATTTGGAGCCACAACATTCCTGTTCAACTTATGACAGACACAATTCGGATGGAAAATTTATGAAATTCGTTTAGTTGGAGAAAATGAAGCTTGTATTTTTAGTAATCTGATTTTCTCAAAGCACATACAATCAATTTGTGATCAGATTTTAAAGTCATACATACATCAAGCTCAACATACAATTGATTTATAAGCAGTTTGGAATTGCTGAAGTGATATAAAAATCGTTTGGTTCATGTTGGTGGAATGCACGCAAAACAAGCATTGGATGAAAGAAGATGATGAGAAGATCGAATATATTTAGTCAGGGGCGGAGCCAGGAAATTAATTTAGGTTGGGCACAATTTATCGACGTTGAACGTCGAGTTTTTGGTTATGGATTTAACGATAATAAAAATATAAAATTATATTACAACAATACTAAAAATAACATAGTTTATAAATTACACTTATTTCTTTCGAATTTTCATATTTTGATATCGTTGTACAATAACTTCATTATCGAGTTTCAAAAATATATCTTTCTCTACATAAACAATTGTGCTATCGTTCATCCACTGATCACCCATCCGATTACACAATCTATCCTTTACAATGCTTGTTGCAGAAAAGACTATCTCCACAATAGCCGTAGCAACCGGTAGAATCAATGTTAAAGTCAAAGCTTGTAAACCAATGGATATACCATATGTTTCTTTGTCAGAACTAACTTTTCTGCAAGATCGCCAAGATCGTTTAACCCTTCAAACTCTTTGTTGAAGTGCATGCCAAAAATATAAGTCTTAACTTGATCATGAAGTACAACGAGATCTATTACAGAGAATTCTAATGAATAAAGCTCAGCAAGTCGAATCAAACTTTTCTTGTCAAAAGAAGAAAATGAATCTTGTGGACATAAACAAGCTACACAAATGAGTAACTCTGTATTTACCTCCGAGAAACGATCATTCAATTCTTGAAGTTGTAGATCGATGACAGAGTAGAACAAATCTACCCGATAATGATGTAAATTGTAATTTCTGGAGGATTACGTTGTGGGCGACCACGAAGTGCATGACGTACAAACATATCATCCATGCTGGGTACATCAATATAATGTTGTTGACAGGAACAATATACTTCTTCCCAAAATGATTCCCACCCTTCATCTCTCATTATTTGGAGTCGTCGTTTGCATAACTTCACCAATTGCATTGCATTCACAATATCTTGATCTTTCCGTTGCAATGCCTTTGACAGTTCATTCGAAATCCCCAAGACACTTCTCATCAATTGTAAGTTAAATGCAAAATCAAATGTCTGTATCGACTCCAATAAATTTGTTGCATCAGATCTTAGATCACAAGAACAAGAGTCATCTTCAAAGTTCACTTAGAATCTTCAAGTACATCAATAACAGAAGAGAACATGGCAAGTAAGTTGACCAAAGAATTTTAATGTGAATCCTATCATGTATCACCAGCATGTTGAATGGTTGTTTCTTGATTAAATCCCCGTCCACTTAGAATCTTACCTTTCTCCAATGCATCAACAATAAAGTTCGATTGTTTCTCTCGAAGTAGATCACAACATTTAGAAGATGCTGCAACAGCGTTGACCACATCACCAACTACACGAAAGAAGTTGGTAATAGGAATATTCTTCTTCGCAACAGCTACAAGAGCTAGTTGGAGGTGATGAGCAAAATAGTGAATGTAAAAGGCACATGGATTCTCCTTTAAAATGAGTGCTTTCAAACCATTAAATTTACCTTGAATATTACTTGCCCCATCATAACCTTGTCCTCTCAAGTTATATCTAGAAAATACCTTATCAATTGCAGCCTTCAGTGATAGAGCCATTGTACTTGTAACATGTTCAATCCCTATGAAGCGTTCATTCACATGTCCAGTGTTATCTAAGTAACGTATCACAATTGACATTTGCTCCTTCATTGACACATCACGAAATTCGTCAACTAGAATAGAAAATAATGAATCACCAATATCCTTTTGAACTTCGGGTGATGTCAATTTACAATTTTGAGGAGCATTTTCCAATGTCATGGCATTAATATCTTCATTATGAGCAGCCAAAAATTCTAATAGGACTAAGAAATTTCCTGGATTAAGAGAATAATTAGATTCATCATGACCTCGAAATAAGTGCCCTTGTCACAATAGAAGTCGAATACAATCAATAGACGCATTAAGACGGGTAAGATATGCACTTCTTGCTTCTTCTGACTACTTATACAAAACTGATTGAATGTGTTGGTCTTGATTCATCAAAACTTCGCACTTCATGCGAGCTTGATTATGTGCATTATCATGTTCTCCAACATGAATATGAAGCTTTTTTTTTCTCTTTCCAATGCGTAAAACCTTCACCAACAAAATACTCACCTCCACCCTGCTTTCCAGAACTTGTTTTGAAAAGATAACAATACAAACAATAAGCAACATCTTTTTCTACGATATACTCCAACCAAGAACCGAACTCTTTAAACTAATAAGGGTTGAATCGTCTAGCTTTTACTCCAAATTGTCGTTTCGGAAAGTCATGCTCTTGGGCCTGACAAGGGCCCTTTAACATATATGCTCTTCGAACTTGATCTAGAATGTTAGCATTGTAATCCAAAATGGATATCCTTAGATCAGGATCAGTTGGAAGTTTAGTGACATCAAATTCCACATTATTCGACATCCCCTCATCAACGTTTACATTATCCAGGCCAAGTTTTCTTTGAAAGAATCTCTTCATTTCATATCTGAATATAAAATTTTGATATCCAATTAAGACTTAATAATCATACAGAAAGTTCAGATAAAAGCATTCAGAAACTTCAACCAAGTCCAAAAATTCAGAAACTAAAACTATTGTAATCAACCAAATCAAACTGAAACTATGATAATCAACCAAATTCAAACCGAAACTGAACTTAAGAATACATAAATCAAACAAAATTCAAACTGAAACTATGATAACAGATTAACAGCATGTTTTGCAAAATTTTTTAACACAAACTCATGCCAACAATTTAACTTAATGGAAAAAACAAATTGCACAAAGAGGAAGAGTTGATGGACTTACAGGTTGAATTGAAACTGTTAGATTCACCAAATCCAACCAAGTCCAGGGCTGGTCGGCTGGAAGTTGCTGGGCTGGCGAGTGGTAATTGCGAAGGCGCGAAGCTGCGGTGCGGGGCTGCGGGCTGGCGGCTGTTGTGGAAGAGTAGAAGAAACTGTTGCGGGTGTGGGCTGCTATTGAAACGTCGACACCGACCTACGTGCGATTGAGCTGCTGCTACGATCGGAGGCGGGAGCAGGGAAAAATCTGGGGAAAATCAGGTTAAATTGAAATGGAATGAGTGTTGTCTTTGGGCTGGGGTGTTTTGTTTTTTGGAATGGGATGAGTGGTTTTTTCTTGGGCCAAGTCTTCGGCTAGGATAACATTACTTAAAAAAAAATTATGGAGCCCACGATGTATTCAGTATAGTTATTGCCAAGGCCACTAAATATCATACTCACCATGAAGACGACGATCCAAAGAGTGATTTTTTTTTCTCTTGTGAACCATTGATTTATAATCTGATCATTATAAGTTTTTTAGACGATAAATTATTTAATTTGGTGCATTTTTATGTTGAACATGTTTTTTTATTTCACAATTCATAATTTCTGAACAGATTTTTGTATTTTATAAAATCTCAGGATGATTGTGACCTATTAACTGTGTGGTGCTTTGTGATTATGTTCTGTTTAACAATGATTGTTTTTTTATTAGATCTATATAAGCTGTTATTATTTGTGACAATATTTGTATAAATTATTATTGTTTTTGACCATGCACGTGTTATCTGTGACCAACTGTGATCAAATTTGTCTTTATTGTGATTGTCTATGATCATGTATGTTTTAACTGTGATTGTATGTGACCAAATTTGTATTAATAATGACGTGTAATCTGACATTTGTTAATAGTGAATGTTTGTAACAAAACATATTTACACTTAAAAATTCGTAATCATTTATATGTTAACTGTGACTATCTGTGTACATGTCTAATTATGACTTGTTATCATAAATATATTATCACAAATTTTATTTGACCAAAAATCAATTTAAATTAAATAGCAATCATAACAAATAGTTTGTCATCCACATTAACGTATCAAACATCATTCGTATTATTAAAAAGGTGAAAACATTCATCTACATGCACGTAACAATCAATAATTATAGTCACATAATATTAATTGGTCACAACTCATTGTACGATAACAAATTATCAAATTAATTTGTCACAACTTATTTATCGATCACAAAATCATAAGACACTGTTACAAATTTAGTCACAAATCACACATTTTTAGATCACATATTATTTATTAATCGTAAATTACTCGTTTTATTGGTCACAATTACTCAATTACCCCACCTCACCCACCATTGGTACCACCAAAAAAATATCGATATCACCTCACCACCACTACGCAGATCTAGAACAAAAAATGCAAATTAAATTAATATAACTTGAAGTGGTTGCAAAATATTTGATTGACTTGACGTATTTATAAGAGGTGGTTTTGGATTGAATGACATAATAAAAATAGATTTACAAGGCTGAACTCGACTTTATTCGTTATAAGATTTTTAAGAAATTACACTATTAAAATTTGACTACCAAAATGCATGTTGTCTAATGAATCAACATATGTATAATTGCCTGAATCGTATCTATTCAAAAAAAGTTGTGCTCCTATCTGTTGCATTGATTGAAACAGGGAGCAAGCAACTTAAGTAGTGGTGTAAAATAGACTATTCCTCCATGCACGAGGCGGTTTGACCTGATCCAAACCTCAAATAGGTCATGTTTGGACTAGTTTGCCACTAAAACAGATCGACTTTGGCCCTATCTGAGATTGATTTTAGAGTCAAAATTCGAATTTTATAACAAGTTGTTTTAGATGTTCGATAAATTTTAAGAAACTGATTAATCTGACAGCAAATTTTTGAGAAACCTCAAAATGATAACTTCTCAAATTGTACTTTTAGTTTCTCCAGTTACATAAAAATTAATATTCCAAATATGTATTGAGTATTCAAATTGCTACAAATGTTGTTGCGGAAACCCCTTGAGAAATCTTGATTCCGAGCTCGGAAATCAAACCAAAATACTCACCAATCGACCGGCTCGACCCAACAACTCTAATACCTTTGATTGCCTTAGTTTTATCCTCACAAAGCAGACACTTGGTGTTGGTATTTGCAAGCAACAAAGAGAGGAAGGAGAAGAGAAACAAAGGTTGAATCTCATACAAAAAACTCACCAAAGCCGGCTGCCTCTCTTTTCTCTCATCTGCCTCTCTCAACTCTCTCCTCTCTTGCAAACTTCCACACACATACTGAAGAAAACACACGACTATGTGTATATAGGCATTAGGTTTAGTTTTGGGTCAAGACTCACTCTCAATGGGCCAAGTTAATGGGCTAACAATAACAAAATCCTTACATTAACCAAACTACCAACTCAACTCAAAACTTAGGTCCTCCAAAGGTGTATTAATTTTTTTCCAAATAGAGCCGTCAGTTTGGTGTTGATAAATATCCAACATTGATTTTATCGTCATCGCCCAGATTAATTGGGTATCAAAAGACCCAACAAATTTTCACCTGACACCCAATCAACTTGCAAGTAAACAAAACACAAAGTTTATACTTGCATAATCAAGATAAACGATAAAATTGGTATCAGAGACCTTACCTCGTGTTTCGAACCGGAAACACATACCATACATATTCCATATACTCATTAGGGCCAAGGTAAAAAAACCCAAGTAGGAGCAAAAAATAACAGTAATCAATCAAGGGCAAATAATCATATGATAAAAATATAACATAGGATAATACACAGATCTTTGAAAAAAACACGTTCACAAAGAACAATAGACTAACATCAAGTTAATCTATCAAGCGGCCAATACATATGCAACAAATGCATAAATGAACCTCGAAAAGATCTCACCACACTTATCATATCCCATTTCGAGTTGCTTGCACCTCGAGAACATATATATCTTCTTATTGCTTATCATGCTCACTACATCGTTCACTAAAACTCATGTCTAACCGGTAATCCACAATACACCTAAGTCCACATGATAATATTCTATCACCATCTTACTTCTCTCAACCTAAATGGATAATATGTCTCCACTTAACATGAGTGATAGAAGTGTCACTCTCACTTTCACACTCCACCTGAGCAGGGTCTTACCAGATAGATGATTCCAACATTTAATTACCTCTTCACTCATGATCCAAATGTGATATATCTACATCCCATGTATATATCACCAATGCACTCTTAGGCATCTATACTCCACATTACCAATAGACATTCTCACACTTGCTGCTAATGGATAACAAACCCACTATAGAAAAAATCAACAACTTTGCGACCACAAAGGTTAGGTTCAATTTGAATCGACCCACATACTATAAGGTTACTCCATCACCAATACTCAAAAAATCCACAAATGATTTATCCCACAAAGGAAATGATGAATGTAGCACTTACAAAGAGAATAGAAGAAATAGTTAGTTACTTCACCACACTCACAAAAGAGGCTCACAAAGAGGGAGAAGATAACCCATACATGGATGTCTCATTTAATCTCATAAACCACACAGGCTCACAAGAATAAATGAGAAAACAACTGTCCCTTTTTCTTCTCACTATTACACTCTCTTACACCACTCACAGAGTAAAAGGAATATGTCATAGATCTCAACCCACTATGCATGCAAACATATTAGATAAAGTAATCAGATTGCTCTCAAATTCATGAAATGCACATATCAAACATATTGAAATGTCATATAACCATGCAACAGAATTAAGCAATCACTTACATGGAAAAATAATTACATAAGGATGCACATACAATAACTAAGTTTACTCTCAATAAATCTAACACAGGTTATAACTCAACCTAGTAGCAACATTTGCATCACCACTCTCCTTATCATTCCTTTTATTATCCTTCATATGATAGTCTCTTTCAACATGTCCAAAATACTACAATTAAAACACCATATTTTTGGCACTTGCCTTAGACCTACATTTGCCATCATCAATTTTATAAAAAAAAACTTTTCGTTTTGCCAAATTGAAAAATCACAATTTTTCTTTTAGAAAAACACAACTCAAAGTGTATTGTCATTTAACCAAAAAATGCACAAAACGCAAAATGCAACCAATAACTACCACAAGCAAAGTACAGTCACAATTCACTTTCCTAAAGCTATCGTGCAATTCTAATAATGAAAATTTAATTGGCAACAAATATACAAGGAATTGAAGGCAAATAATTAATAAGTAATTTCTAGGTCTAGTATCAGGCAATGATTACCTCTTCACTGTAACTCCAATCTTAATGTCATCCTCATATGGTGACTTCTAATGTGAAAAGTAAATTGTTACCCTACACGATAACCATAATTACAATAATAAAAGGAAAAAAATATGATACCGAGTAGATCATGTCCGAAGGTCCGTAAATATCTAGAGAAGCGAATTCACTACTTTGGGGTCAACACTATTCGCCCTAAAGCTTCCGACAACCGCAATAACACAAAAGAAACCCCTTCAAAAAATCGTCCAAATTTCACCGTATTATCCAAAACTGAAAATGGACACCACCACAGGTTTCGTAACACTGTCTGGAACAAACTGTCTGTTGAAACCTTCGTCGAATTTTGGCCGACGTGCTGCCACGCACCATTGCCGTCTCTGTACGTGGCCACCACGTGCCACTGTTAGATCTTACGCACTATCCATCCCGATGTGCCTCAGCCTTTTCAACACACCAGTTGTCTTGGTCTTCCGAAATAATGAGTCGTTTGGTCAGGAAAGGCAAAAAAAAAAAGTCCGATAGGTTTAAAGAAAATCTGTATATTTTCTTTTCTATTTTTCAATCGATTTTCAGATCGATTCTGGACACTTTCCAGTCATTTTTGGCACTCCAAAAATTACATATTTCTCACCAACACTTGCTCTGATGCCATTTGTTGCAGGAAACCCTTGAGAAATCTTGATTCCAAGCTCGAAAATCAAACTAAACATTCACAAATCGACTGGCTCGACCCAACAACTTTAACATATTTGGTTACCTCAGTTTTATCTCTACAAAATAGACACTTGGTGATGGTATTTCTGGCAATAAAGAGAAGAAGGAGAAGATAAACAAAGGTTAAACCTCACACAAAAAACTCTCCAAAATCGACTGTCTCTCTCAACTCTCTCATCTCTTGTAAACTTCCACACACACTTACTGAAGAAAACACACGACTACGTGTATATAGGCATTATGTTTAGTTTTGGGATAAGACTCACTTTCAATTAGCCAAGTTAATGGACTAACAATAACCAAATCCATAAATTAACCAAACTACCAACTCAACTCAAAATCTAGATCCTCCAAAGGTGTATTAATTTTTTTTCCTAGTAGAGTCGTCACTTTGGTATCTATAGATATCCGATATCAATTTTATCGTCATCACCTAGATTTATTGGGTATCAAAAAACCCCAACAAATGTGATGCATAATAGATAATTTAAACTTATTTTATATTAAAAATACTATTATGTCTCAAAATCGAGGTAGAAGAAGCCTAAACAAAAGATCCAAACTTAGCGTCATAAAAAATTGAACTGAACTCATAGGTAAAGATGACGAATTGACGCCTCACCCAAAGGCCGTATCAGCAAAAGCTCCATGGCTGAAGCGAGCTACCACATGCTACAAAACAATAATAGAGAAGTGCTATGCTACTTCAGTTGAAGCACTGTATAAGTAGTCAAAGCCCTGAAGCTGAAATAGTGTGTAAGTGGCTGAAGCTTTGAAACTGAAGCACTGTGTAAGTGGTCAAAGTCCACATTACCGAAGCGAAAGCCTCCTAACCATAAATAATCATCTTTCATATCTACTTCTCCTAAGAGATCTTCTACATAAAGATCTTATGCGAGTGATTGATGTGACCTATGTTGCAGCAAAAGAATGTCAGTTTTGTCAGCCTACTAAATAGGTATCAAACCTAGACCCTAGAGTGGCTACCTTTTTAGAGTGCATTAAATTATGCATGGCCTAGTATGTGTGATATGATGTCTACAATGGGACACTTTGAATAAAGAGATAAATCCACATGAATCTTCATCCAGGTGCTATCGCTCCATCTCTACTACTATAAAAGATCACAACTCATGACATTGGAAGGATAATGCAACTCAAAATACTATAACCTCTGTAAGGTTATTCTCTCCCATTTTTATATACTCTCATATACACACTCGATGCCTGAACACCTAAGTGGCTCACGTCTAAAGTATGTCCCACATCCAAATATAAATACCCTATTAATTGACCTGATCGTCGTAGTGTACGCAGCCACCTCCCCCACCATCCGAGAAGGCCAGTGTGACTAACGGTTTGTCCAATTATACAAGAGTAAGCTTACGTGGACACAAGTGGAACTGAGATCCTATTGACTCATTTTTTGAGGTCAACAAATTGTCGCCATCTGTGGAAAATTCCACTACTTACCGAAATATTTTGGGTTTGTTTGATGGATATTATTGAGGAAAGAATGTATTTTAAATAATGATACGATGTGAAATATATGGTTAAAAAGTAAGGAAAAGTTATTGATATGATGAAAAATATTATTGTATTGAAGAATGTATGGTTAAAAATGAGTTTTGAAAGAATGTATTTTGAAAGAATGTGTGACAAATAGGGAATTATTTGACTTCTTCCATGAAAAATGATTTGTTCTTGAAGAAAGAACAAGTAGAAGCCCCAAGAAAGAGATTTGGAGTTTACATCAATACTTAGAAATCCATTTGTAAAACCTCTACATCTTTGAAGAAAAAAGTTGTATGGAAAAAATGAGTTCAAACGGTGAAGAATCCCCACCAAGAAGGGTCAGAGAGACCTCTGAAGAAGGAGTCTCCTGGAGAATTTACTTGGTGGGTCAGCACCGACCTCACCACTAGCATAGATGGGTAGAATGAGTTACTGTCCAACTCACTCGGGAATTGGCTAAATGGCTACCAACATAAGGAGCATCATCTTGGAAAGTGAGAGGCCACTAAAGAAGTGACCTTGAATAAGAAGACCCCTTGAAAATGGGTAGACCTCTGAAGAATATGCTATGAATAAGAAGACCCTTTGAAAATAGGAAGGCCTCTAAAGAAGTGGCCTTCAATAAGTAGACCATCAGAAAATGGATAGGTCTCTAAAGAAGAGCCCATGAATAACAAAACCCCCTGAAAAGGGGGCCTCCGAAGAAGAGGCTATGAATAAGAAGACTTCCTGAAAAGAGGAAGACCTCTGAACAAGTGGCCATGAATAAAAAGATCCCTTATAAGGGAGGTCATTGACGAAGAGGCTATTGGAAGACCCTTTTACAAAGGGAAACCCTCTGAAGAAGAGGCCATAAGGGGAAAAACACTGAAAAAGGGTAATACATGATGAATTAATTCAAAGGCGTCATCGTTGGAGTATAAGACTCCAATGTTATAACTATGATTTTTTTAGTGTACCGGTTTCATCATTGTCTATGCAGCGCCTCTATTAAGCGATAAGCAAAATAATTTCAAATTGAAGGGGAACAACGCAAAAGAAGAGAAATGACTAAAATTGTACAAAAATGTGAACCTAGGGATTGAAGTATAGATGTTTTGAAAGTTGAAGGAATTTGAATGCAATCTATCAAGGGTATAATTGAAATAAAAGTCAAAATATGAGGTTTAAAATGTACAAGATCAAAAGTTGAGGAACCTATGCATAAATTTTTTGAAAGACTTGAAGGCAATTTTCATATTTTACCTATGTGCAAGCCCAACAGGCTCACTATGTAAGGCCTCATCTTTGCCTATGTGTCAGCAACATGGATGAAACATCCACCATAGGAGAGCTATTGACATGGATAAACTACCCCCATTCAAGGAAGTAATCCACTTCAGATTAGAGGTGAGAAATACCCTAAAGGAGACTCATCTTAGATACCTATAAAGATGAAGCTTCCATGAATGAACCATTCACCATGGGAAAAGCCTATGCATGTATGAACCATCCACCATGAAAGGAAGTGTGAGTGTTTCGACAAAGAGCTGGATCCCAAAGAGTACCACTTTCTAATTCGTCGAAGCGGATAGTACATGCCTCTTATGGACAAAAAGCCAGGCAAAAAACTTCTGCATGGATGAACTATCCACCATGCAGGGAAGTGTGGGCGCTTCAACGAAGAGTAGATCCTAAAGGGGATCACCTCCTAATTCGTCAAAGCGGATAACACATGCCTCCCATGGACAAAGTCATGGGAGATACCCATGTATGGATGAGCCACCTACTATGTAGGAAAGCGTAAGCACTTCAACGAAGAGTTGGATCCCAAATGGGACGACATCCTAATTCGTCGAAGTGGATAACACATGCCTCCCATGGAAAAAAAAAACCATGGAAAAAGTCTTTGCATGGATGAATCATTTACTATGTAGAGAAGCGTGAGTGTTTCGATGAAGAGAGGATCCCAAAGGGGACCACCTCCAAATTCGTCGAAGCGGATAACACGTCTCCTATGGACAAGAAACTATGTGAGAAGTCTCTACATTGATGAACCATCCACCATGTAGGGAAGAGTGAGCACTTCGAGAAGAGCTAGATTCCAAAGGGGACCACCTTCTAATTTGTCGAAGCGAGCACATGCCTTCAATGGACGAAAAGTCATGGAAGAAGCCTATGCATGGATGAACTATCCATCATATAGGGAAGCATGAGGGCTTCGATGAAAAGTTGGATCCCAAAGGGGACTACCTCATAATTTGCCAAAGCAGATAGGACATGACTCCAATGGACAAAAGCCATGAGAGAAGCCTCTATATAGATGAACCATCCATCATGTAGGGAAGCGTGAGCGCTACGATGAATATCATGATCTCAAAGGGTCCTAATTCGTCGAAGTGGATAGCACATGCCTTCCATGAACAAAAAGTCATGGGAGAAGCCTCTGCATGGATGGACCATCCAAGGATCCCAAAAGGGATCACCTCCTAATTCGCCAAAACGGATAGCACATGCCTCACATGGATAAAATGTCATAGGAGATGCATATGCATGGATGAACCATCCACCATGTAGAAAAGCGTGAGCACTTCAACGAAGAGCTAGATCCCAAAGGGGGCCACCTTTTAATTCGTCGAAATGGGTAGCACATGCCTCCCATGGACAAAAAGCAATGGGAAAAGCATCTGCATGGATGAACCATCACCATCTAGTGAAGTTTGAGCACTTCGACGAAGAGCTGAATCTCGAAGGGGACTACCTCCTAATTTGCTGAAGCAGATAGCATATGCCTCTCATGGAAAACAAAATTATGGGAGAAGTCTTTATATGGATGAACATCCACCATGCAAGGAATCGTGGTCGCTTCGACGAAAAGATAGATCCTAAAGGGGACCATCTCCTAATTTTCCGAAGTGAATAACGTATGTCTCCTATGTACAAAAAGCCATGGGAGAAGCCTCCCAAGTGTACAAAAAGAGCTTACATTCAAACATCAGAAAATGACCTTCAAAAATGCTTCATCATCACTTCAGTCTCTTCAGAACAACTCAACATTCAAATTAAGGCTTATATAAAAATTGAAGACTTTCCATGGATGTGTAATAATAGCCGGATCCACCTAGTCAAGCAAAGGATATGCATATCAAAATATTACTTCTCAAAATAAGAAACACACGCATGATATAAGTAATTATACTTGGGGACTATTATTACGCCTCAAAATCGAGAATTAAGAAGAAGCTCACACCTCAAAATCGAGGCTTAAGAAGACCAAACAAAAGGCATATACTCTACATCATCAAAAATCAAACCGAAGTCATAGGTAAAGTTAATGAATCGACGCCTCACCCAAAGTGCAGTGTAAGTAGAAGCTCCATGGCCGAAAGGAGGTACTACATGCTACAAAACAATAATAAAGAGGTGATTTACTGCTTCAGCCGAAGCACTGTGTAAGTGGTTGAAGCTTTAAAGTTGTAGCACTGTGTAAGTTGCCAAAGTCCACATTACCAAAACGTAAGCATTCTAACCAAAAAGGATTATCTTTCATATTTACTTTTTTCAAGAGATCTTCTACATAAAGATCTTATGCGAGTGATTGATGTGACCCATATTGTAGTAGAAGAATGTCAAGTTTTGTCAGCCTACTACATAGGTATCAGACTTAGGCCCCAGAGTGGCTACCTTTTCAGAGTGCATTAAATGATATGACCTAGTATATGTAATATGATGCCTACGATGGGACGCTTCGAATAAGGAAATGAAGCCATGCGCCTCTTCGTCCAGCGACTACCACTTCATCTCTACTACTATAAAAGATCACAACTCATGCCATTTGAAGGATAATGCTACTCAAAATATTATAAGCTCTGTAAGATTATTCTCTCCCATTTTTACACACTCTAATACACACACCCAGTGCCCGAACACCTAAGTGGCCCACATCTAAAGTACGTCCCATACCCAAATATAAATACCTCATTGACTGAATTGACCGTTGAAGTGCGCACGGTCAGCTCCCCACCATCGAAGAAGGCCACGTGTGACTAACAGTTTGTCCAAGTGTGACGTTGACGTGAATGGAGTCGGGATCCTGTTGACATTTTTTGAGGTCAACAAATACCATTAAAAATATTATTTAATTTAAATAAATTTTAAATTTCTTATGATGATGAGGACAACGACAACAATGAAAATGACAACAATAACAATAATAAACATCATCATAGTCAATGTCCATTTTAGTAAAAGTTTACCTAGACAACCATAAATCAACTTTGTTTACCAACACAAAAATGCTTGAAACATATTTTTCAAAATAATTTACCAAACACTTAAATGATTCTTTTTCAGAATTACAATAATACCAAATCAAGCCTTTGAGTTTCTACCAATAGAAAAATATATTACTTTGGATTTAGTAAAAAAGTTTTCAGGCTTGGTGATTTTGTGTGACTAGCCTCGAAAGGGTTTGATTCTTAACGTTGTATAAAAATACTTAGCAATTGTTGTGCCACTATGTAGAATATGTTAAACTTACTCATTTAAAATTTTAAGTCTCTGTTTTATGGCCATTTTTTGGCAAAAATAAAATTTTAAATACTGAATTTTTAGAGAATGTATGGTTAAAAAGTAGGAAAAGATTTTGGGTTTATATAAAAAAATATGTTTATTGTGTGAACATAGGATCGAAAATAAGTACGTGGAAAAAAGAGTTTTTTGATAATAGTTGTCAAACATGGGCTAAATCTTGTATTGAATGCACATCTCACCTACGAGCAAAATGTTAAACACATTTTTCATTTTGTATAATTGTGCATGAGCTTTATTTGTTCTCATAACAAAATTAACTGAATATCTAACGATTTCAGTATTGGAGCACAATTCTTTTAAAGTAAATTAAGGGGATATCCCCAAGCCATTAACCTTGTATATGTTGTAAAAATTTTGAACACTAAAATATCTCCCGTTTCACGAATTTTAAAGGGAAATACTATTTTTTCGTAGAGTTTCTTGGAGCTGGGACATGTGGCCTCATCCTTGTTGTGGAAGAGCATTCTATGGGAACCAGAGTTTCTTGTTAAAGGGATTTGGAGGATTAGGACACTTAAGAATGTTAGGATTTTTTGGTATTTTTGTCACCAATATAAATCAAAACTTCAACAGAAATAAAGAATATCAAGTTTGTTTCGCCTTAAGGCCCAGATATTCAGCCAAATGCCAGTGTTGTTAATTTTCATTAGCAATAGCATCTCCAATCAGGTATGGCGGTTTAAGGATATTTTTCAGATACCTATGAGTTCAGGAGAGGGAGTCAGACAGAGATCCCAGAGATTGAGGTATTCCGAACAGTTTGTTTGTTGTGGACACATTCGTATTATCATTCCTCTACTGATATTTTGGTATCTATGGACCGCGAGAAACTATGCGAAGCATATGGGGATTCGCATGGTAGCCAGACATATTAGTTGGAGGGTCTATCGCATGATCTATTTTCTTCACATGGGAGAACTGTTTCGATCGGTGCATAAGCTAGGGGATTTGACACTTGCACCCATATTTAGTATTTTTATGGACCCCATTTTCCCATCTCCCTATATTCTGGTTTAGTGGCACACTCCATCAATTGGATCTGTCAAGATCAATACTGATGGATGCATTAAGGATGGTTATGTGAGTGGGGGAGACATCATCAGAGATCACGCAGTACACTCTATCAGGGTTTTCTCAACTTCGTATGGATCATGCATGATATTAAAGGCAGAGCTCCGAGCTATTTTTGATGGAATTTTACTAGCTCAAGGACTGGGTTATTCAGCGATTTGGATTGAGTCGGATTCTACAGTGTCATTCATTGCATCACTAGATGAGGAAGACCATGGGCTATTCAGGGCATACTGAGATATATCACAGACATCATATCATTCGACATAGATACAGTCTCCTACATTTACAGAGAAAGAAATCAGTTTGCAGATGCTCTTACTGCTGAGAGTTGGGATCATCGACGATATCAGGTATATGGACCACTTGACCTACCACAACATATTAGGGCACTAGTACAAGTTGACACACATGGATTGCCCAATATCAGAGTTTGAATTTTATTTTAACTTTCAATCTTTTTTTTACATTAGTTCTTATTGTAAATGAAGTAGTACTTCCTTGTTTACTACTTTATTCTTCGTCATTTACTTTTATTGTAAGTGAAGTAATACTTCTTCGTTTATTGTTCTCATTATTTTCATATAACCACATTATTCCTCCACCACAAGTGAGGGCATATTAATAAAATCTCGGAGGTACCACCATCCGTTAACTAAAAAAAACCAATTTACCATGTTGAGCATTTATAGAAATATGGTAAACACTCTAAATTCACTAGTACAATCAAAGATTAAAAGTACACAGACCAATATCCATTGTGTCAATAAAAAAAACCCTAAGATATACATGTTCTCAATCAAACTATCTTCTCTCACAATTATACCAAGTAACCAGAGGTTACTACTCACCAAAAACAGACCTCACAATACTTCATTTTACAAATCTCACCAAGAACTTATCAGAAAATGAAAATTACAAAGGAAGATGAATGATTACACAGAGAGAAACATAAATGGCACAATGAAAGAAAACCCTATAATAATTTGATAAATGAGAAAAAAACCAAGAATTTAAATGAGATAATCCATTAATCCTCACATCAATGGCTACCAATTAATCATGTGGTATTATCTCATCTTTCCAATCAATCACGTGGTATTATCTCATCTTTCCAATTCTATCTCTTTTAATCTTCATTTCGAAAATCCTTCTTGCATGTCCTAAATCTTTCATTTCAAATTCAAGTTTTAATTGTGTTTTATGATATTTATCTCATAAACATCATTGTCAACAAGCAATATATTATCAACATACAACATAAAATAATAAGAATTTGAACTCCATCACCCTTAAAATAAAAACCTGAATTATATTCATTTATGTTGAACTCAAGCACCTTTATAAAGGTGTCAAAAAATTTGTACGGTGCTTGTTTTAACCCATACAATGATTTATATTAAAAAATACGCAATTTTCTTTCCTTTTTTTTCAAAGCCCTTATGTTGAAACATATAAATCTTTTCATCCAAGTTTCCTTTTAAGATAGCAGCTTTTACATCTAATTGTTCAAATTCAAATTGAGAAACAAGAGATAATAAAACTCTTATAGAAGTATATTTGATTACAAGAGAAAAAAAGTTCATTGTACTCAATTCCTTCATTTTTGGGTAAAACCCTTAACAACTAACCTAGTCTTAAATCTTGCACTATTATCTTTGGATTCACCGTCTCTTTTATAATTGCATTTACAGTCTATAATTATTTGTCCCTTTGGTTTATTTACTAAGGCCCAGGTATTATTTTTATCCAATGAAAGCATTTCATCTTTCATGACTGCAAACTAAAGACTTGCATCTTTCCCACCAATAGCCTCTTCATAAAATTCAAACTTATTGTATAAAAAAATTTTGTACACTATAAGCAGAAGCAAAATCTACTTCATCAAACCGACATGTAGCCTAATTTCTCTTCAAAATCCTATCCCTTGCAAGTTGATAATTTTCTGAAGGATTTTCAAGATGTATTACTTCTGTATTTTCAATTTCAGGTTCAGGTTCAGTATTAGGTTCTTGAAATTGTACCACCTCAATTTGATATTCTTTTCCAAGATTTAAATATGTAGAAATGGGATCAGAATACACAAAGTTTCTAACTTTTTTATCCTTTTCTTTAATACATGGCATGTCATTTTTTATAAAAGACCTCATATCGACTAATGATGACCATGTACCCACCCGGATCCCTCAGCCAAATTCTGTATCCTTTCACCCCTTCTCCACAATCTTGAAAAATATCTTTAATGGCCCTAGGTTCTAATTCTCCTTCATTTTGATGTGCATATATAGCACATCCAAATACCCTTAATCTAGAATAGTCAATAGGATGACCATTCCAGATATGATCAAGAATGCCATATTTCAGAGACTTGGTATGATATTTATTTATTAGATAT
>CAIGRB010019071.1:57723-89100 GCA_903798255.1 Fraxinus quadrangulata | reverse complement strand
ATGACGATTTGAGTCTTTGAATGCTCAAGAAGATATATTCATGAAAAACTCAAGAAACAAAGTTTGTTAGAAACACAAGTATATTGTTTGTTATAATCAAAACAAGTGGAGCTATAAATCATAGGTCAACAATTATGTGTTTAACACGAATAAGCTCGAATGCACACTTACTAAGTTGTTGAACATATTTAAGACTGCTGAGCCCAATATCAAAGTTAGTATTGGGCAAGTTTTGGCCATTGATTCTTCTAACGACACTAAGAGAAAGTTTTAAGAAGGCTTTAGGAAAGCATCCAATATGACTAAGACGGTCAAAGCATAGAAGAAAAATACTAAATCTAATGACCCTTGTTATGATTTTGGACTGAAAAGGTCATTAGAAAAGGAACTGTAAAGCTTACCTCCCAAGCTTGAATTGAAAGAAGTCTTCTAAAACTTCCACTTCAGGCATCATTATTATTGAGGTTAATATGTCTACTTCATTGAATTCTTGAGTATTAGATATCGAATATAGATCTCATATTTATATAAATATGTAAAAACTAAATAGAAGTAAATCACCATAGAAGGAAGAAGTTGACATGTACGTTGGAAATGAGTAATGGTTGCTGCACTGCATGTAGAAACATACATCTTTGCCATTGACTTTAGGTTTAGCATTAGAATTAGAAAAATATTATTTTGTTCCCACCATTATCAAAAACATTAATTCAATTTCATACTTTGATATGAATTGTTTTTCAATTAATGATAAGGTTAATTGTTGTTCATTTAATCTTTGATAAGATCATAATGATTATAGTAAATTACAAAATGACATTTATATTCTAAATATCGAATTTTCTATAACGAGTACAGAAATAGTGAGAATCTAAATATAACTTAAATCTAGCATTGCAGACTTGGTCACATAAATGAAAAATACATTTTCAAATTATATAGAGATGTATATTTAGGGTCAATTGATTTTGAATCATTTGACAAATGCCCATCATGCCTATTAGACAGATGACCAAATTCTATTTTTCTGAAAAGGAGAAATAGCTGCACAATTAGTGGGCCTAATGTGTCATGATGTATGTAGACTCATGTCTATTACCGCTAGATGATGTTTAATATAATTTCATCACATTTACTAATGACTATTCCAGAAATTGTCATATATATTTGATGAGATTCAATCATAAAACTCTTGAATAGTTCAACAGATTCAAGCTAGAAGTAGAGAAATAATTAGATAAATGTAATTTTACATTAAAAACTTATCAATGTGGAGAATATCTTAAATGTGAAATTTTAGATTATCTAAAGGAGAATGAGATTATCTCGCAGTGGACTCCATCTCATACACCGCAACTGAATATTGTATCTGAAAGGAGGAATTGCATACTATTAAATATGGTACAATCAATGATGAACCATGAAAACCTCCCAAAATCATTTTTGGGTCATTAACCGATTGTCATGTGCTACATACTAAATCGTTCCCCATCTAAATCGATCGATATAACTCCATACAAGTTATGGAAATGCAGAAATTTCAACTTGTCTTATGTAAAAGTTCGGGAATGTGACACTTATGCGAAGTGCACTAATCGGATAAGTTAAAGTCAAAATCCGATAAATACGTATTTGTGGGATATCTAAAAGAGACATTTCGGTATCAATTATATAATCATATTAAGCAGAAAGTCCTCTTCTCATGACATACCGTCCTCCTAGAGAAACAGTTCATTCTATAAGAGGATAATGAGAGCAAAATAGAACTTGAAAGAGTTCAAGAGTTCATAGATATAGTTGACCAAGTAGATAAACTTGAGTCTTATCTTACACCTACTAAGAGATAAATTCTTGATCAAGAAGTAAAGACTCTAGAGGACACGTCAACTCCACATAAATCTAGTAGGATCATTCGACCTCTTAGAATATACAAATTCACGATTACCAATCAGGTATTACTAATTGAAGATGATGAACCTACTAATATTATGCAAATGTAAAGTTAACTGTTGGCTCAAAGAAATGGCACGAGACCATGAAATTCGAAATGAACTCAGTGTATATAAATAAGGTTTAGACCTTGATTGACCCACCTAATGGGATAAAATCCATAGGTTATAAATGAGTTTCCAAAGAAATGGTTGATATGGGTGGAAATATCTATACATACAAGCAATGCCAGTAGCAAAATGTTATAAACAAAGACAAAGAGTTGACTTTGATAAAACATTTTAGTCTATAGCCATGCTAAGTTCTATTTGGATTTTGCTTGCAATAGATGCATACTATGACTATGAGTTGTGACAAATGGATGTAAAAAATGCATTCCTTGACAGGAACTTGCAAGAGGAAGTGTACATGATATAACTCGAAGGTTTTGAATCCAAATATTCTTGTAAGGTATGCAATGTTGATTGATTTATATACAGATCGAAGCAGGTCTCAAGAAGCTAGAATTTTCGCTTTGATGAGAAAATTAAAAGGTTTGATTTTATCAAAAACAAAGACGAATCATGTGTTTGCAAGAAGACAATAAAGCATTGTCGTATTCCTGATGTTATATGTAGACAACAAATTAATAATAGGAAATGATGTCCCTATGTTTTAATTATGGTTGTCAAAGAATTTCTCTATGAAAAGATATGGGAGAGGCAACTTGGCCTATAAAGATAAATATGGAAGATTGTTTGACATGTCCCAATCTACATAGATATATGGAGAAAATGATCCGAGAGTTCAATGATACACTAATGCTAACATCTAGTGAAACTAGAAGATAACAAGTCTCAATCTCAATATATGTTTGCTCTTAATAATTGAGCAGTTAGTTGGAAAGGCTCCAAATATGAAACAACTATTGATTCAATAGTAGAAACCTAATACATCACTGTTTCAGAAGCAACAAAGAGTTGGGGCTTGGATCAAAAAGTTCATTAATAAACTTGGAGTAGTTCCTAATATTACTGATTACATACCTTTGTATAGTGATAACAATGGAGTCATCGCGTATGTGAAGGAACTAAGGTCTCGTCAATGATCCAAACAAGTATTAATGTGGCAACATCTCATTAGGGAGATAATACAAAGAAATGATACAAAGAAATAATGAATTTCTACAAGTGATTATATTACAAATCCATTGATAAAGAGTTGTCGTAGCATAAACATAATCGTCAAGTTGAATATTTTGGTATTAGATACATAAATATTGGATCTAGTACATGTAAGAGTTTGTAAGTGTTATATCCTAATTTCAATCGACTTATGTTGTAAACACGTTTAATATGATTTATGCATTTTATTTATAGCAAGATCTATTATTTAATTGAATTATTATTCTGATAAATTATATTAATAGAGTTCATAAATTCAAGTCCTAGTAATTTGTTAATCATAAGGGGTTGTGATAGTGAAAAATAAATTACATATAACTGAATCTTAAATTATCTGTAGTTATAAGTAATAACGAGATACAAATATCGTCATTAAGATTATACCAGAACATGTGACATTTCTCACTTATGAAGTGGATAGCTGATTTCACAACCTAAAATGTAGTGACATTTAAATAAATACGTTGATATTTTGTTATAAAAATAAAACATTAGAGACTCATTGGAGACATTTCACAAGAATAACTATTTGAGTGTTAGTAATTAATCTTTAACGTTCGATATTGAAATTGATCCTTCGAATTGAGTTCATCATAGTACCTTATATGAGGACGATCTTACTTTGGTGATATTAGATGTTGCACTTCCAAGAGTCGTTAATACGACATTGTTCGGATGTGTCAAGAATTATATTAAGTTTATAAATGATCAATATATGATTTATCATTCTTAAATAGTAAGAGATTATGATCTACATTTCGTTTAGTTAAGTTAATAACAACATCCTTGGCCAAGATGTGCTAGTAAGTAGAAAATAAGTTTTCAACTTATATTAACTTAAGAGTATGATGAAATATATGATTAATAATCGAGATTGACATACTTTTATATCTCGTAATTAATCAAATCATATTGACGAATGAGTTATAATTTTACAACAAACGAACAAGTTTGGTTTTGTCCCACGTGACATTTTGAGTCATATGTGTTGCCCGACACATTATTAGATGTCAATTCGAGACGATAAATGTAATTAATTTAAAAAGGGTATTTTAATTTATCTTATTTTGATTAAATCAAAATAAAAATTCACGTTATTAGACATTATGATCTGGGACTGATGGGTCACACTCAAAAAAGAGAATAAATTACGATTAATAAATAATATGCAACTCAAAAAAATGTATGATTTGTGACTACATCTGTAATTGTGAACTAAAATTTTTGTCTTCATGACCGCAAAATAAGTTATGACCAATTAATTTGTTAATTTGTGATCGTGAAATAAGTTGTGATCAATTAATTTGTTAATTTATGATCGTAAAATAAGCTATGATCAATTAATTTAATAGTTTCATAGTCACAATTTGTGACCAAGTAATTTTATAATTTGTAACCGAGAAATAATTTGCGACCAATTAATTTCATAATTTGTTATCGTAAAATAAGTTGTGACTTATGAAATTTGTGATTTATGATCGAGAAATAATGCGGACCTATTAATTTGATAATTTGTGATAGATAAATAAGTTGTGACCTATAAATTTATGAGTTGTGATAGAGAAATATTGTGTGGACAATTAATCCGATAATTTGTGACTGATAATAAGTTGTGACATATAAAACTTGTGATTATAAATTGTACGTAATGGTGACCATAAATTGTATGATATTGCGACGTTATTATATTTAATTACATATTTAATTAATAAATTGTAAAAGTTTTTAAGTACTCTAACATATTTTTTATATGTAACACTTAATTTTATTACTTCCAAGTTTTTTTTATTGTTTTTTCCTATCTTTATTTTCGCTAACTTTCCTCCAAGTTATTATGTTATTTTCCTCAATTGAAAATTGAAATATTTTGAATACATTTGATTATAGATAATGTGTTTGACTATCCAAATTTGAAGAGACGGACTCACTCTTTAAATTTAAATATTAATTTAAAAAGTCAGTTGGAATATATTTTTAAGGGTTGACTCTTTAAAATAGAGGTCATTTTATATTTAAGGAGTCTTGAAGATCCTCTAATATCATTTTATATATGTACTTTTTCCTTAATTTTATTAAACATCCAGTTCGGTTCAAACTTGACAAATCGGACATTTTATGTTAAGGGCTAGCGGTTCCATCAGGTCCCCAATGATCTTTTCTCGATCAAGGTCAAGCCCGAACCAATAATCATCACGGGCAGATTCCGTATTCAATTTGTCTTCCCTGTTACACCGAGTACCAATTCAAATAGAACAACAACATTATTCTAGGTCTATATGTAGACCTTGGTAGTTATAATCTTGATATAACAAATCTAGTGTTCTTGATTTGGGATTTTGATTCTTGCAGTTCTTGCACACAGCAGTGCAGACTGGTCTGTGTAATACAGAAGAAGATCTAAGATACAAACGATCAGAATCAATTCTCGAAATTAATCATTGAAGAGTTATTCCTCTTTTACTGAACAAATTATTATTCTCTTTTTATGTTAAAATATGGATATAAAGATATTGTATATATATGTGTGACTGTGTGAACCTTACAAAGAAATATATGCATCTCTTAATTGACTTATTGAACAGTGTGAGATCCATATTTATTAAGATTGTCCCAATCTAGGGTTTAAGAAAAAATTTCTTAATAATATTTTCTTTTTAATTCCTTCAAATCAAAAGAAAGAAAGAAGCGATTGACAAGAAACAATAAACTAAACCTCGTTTCCAGCAAAAGAAAGAGACAACAAAATAACATGTTCCATTCTTTCTAAATTTACAAAATTTCAAAATTAAAGCAAAACTTTGAGCCCAAAATATTGTTTATTTCTTTATCTTCTTCAAATCAAAAGAGAAAAAAAAAAAAAAAAAGTAGCAATATACTACGGCCCGTTCCCAGTAAAGGGAAAGAACGACAAGACATTCTAAATTTACAACAGAGAGAGATGATACATTCCAATTATTAAAGAAACAAAGAACCTTCTTGAAATCAAACCCTATCCATGAGTCTATCTCCTTTACAGACTGGATTTTCCTTCATCAGAACAGCCCTAGCCGGAGTCTTGTAATCAAACTTGCATGCATGTGCTTCTGGATATCTATGCATCCCACAAAAACTTCCTCCACATTTACAACCAAACCCTGTCCATCCAACCTTCTTGTTACAAGATTTACATCTGTTTTCCACAATTGGAAGAGGACTAGTTTCATTAATCGTAAGTTCATTCATGGCATTAGTTAAAAAACAATCGGTTAACGGATTAGTTGAAACTGACGGGCTGGAGGAGGAGGAGGGGGAAGCACTTGTTTTCTTGAAACATATTTTTTCTGCAGATTTAGCTATCTTTTCCTTGAGAAAATTTTGATAGCACTTTGAACACAGACCATGATTTTGTGGGCTTCCACAAAATTCCTGGCATCTGCTACAGAATTGCAGAGTTTCTTGTTGGCAGCTTTGGGTTATATCCATTATCAGCTACGATCTCTGCCTCAGGGAACACTATCTGTAACGTGAGGATTAACTACTGAACAGTTCTGATCTTCTTCTACTGTGAGTGAAAAGAATTTGGTTGTGTATAATGTATATTGCTTTGGGAGTTTTTGAATGGAAGGGCTGAAGATATTGTGCATGTATATATAGAGGGCTCTAGGTGGTTAGAATTACACAAGGAATAGGAATTATATGTATAGATATGGTAATATGAATCAAGAACGTTAAGATATCCGTTTAGTAAAGAGACTAGGATAAAATTCTTAAAACTAACCTGGTCAAAGACTCTGTTCAAATTTATGTTAACAAGGATTAAACTTTTCATCTTATAGAAAACTTTCCTTTGGTCGTTGTGCTTCATTTTGTATTAAGTTGATCGTTAAATTCTTAAGTTGTTCCCACATTATCACTATGTTCGTTCCCGTTAGTGAATTGATCCGAGAGTCCAACTTGATTGTTAATACCTACAGTATGTTGCTGTGGTATTCACATTGGAGGACTTGGAAAAAAATAATAATAAAGCCACTGGCTTGGAAAGTGTACGTAAATGATTTAAGTTATAAATGAATAAAAATGAGTGATAAATAGAAGGACAGCACTTGTGGGTTGAACTGACCAATTATAAAACATTAACCATAAATGGGCTAAAATTGTTCAATATATTTATTCCCCGTATGATAGAAATTAAAATTGAGATTTTGATTCAAGTCAAAGTTAACAATTAATTTTAATCAGACATTTCATATGGTTCATAACTTTTCAACCACATATTTTATCAACTTCTATTAAAATCTACTAAGAATCTAATTTTTAATCTCCATCAAACATGAACTTAATAATGTTATAAATTAGAAGAGAAAATGATAAGAGAACGTAGAGAAATCAATAGACATGTGTGTATTTTATTGAGAACCAAATTTCTAAATATAATAGTTATAATAACTAGGGCTCCAAAAATACAATGGTCATTCACTATTTAACTTCCCATTGAATGACTCATTACACAATACATGTCTAGTTAAAATCTTGTTTGACAAAAATTCATTTGAAAAAATATTGAATGAATGAAAAGACTAAAGTTATATTTAGGAATATTAAAAATAAATGTTGCTTCACTAAAATCTTGCGATGAAAACCTAGTGGTATAAAATCTAAGTGAGTCACATCAATTGGACCAAAAAATCCGCAAACCTTGATAGCAACAAGATGTGTTTGGGTAAAATAGAAGCCAATAAACACATTAAAAGAGAAGAAAACAGAAATCAAAATAGAGAGAAAAGAGAAGTCAATAGACACATAAAATTAAATCGCAAACATGATATGTACTTTCATGTGCTTGGAACAACTATATCATAGAGAACCGTGAAACAAACCTTGACCGTCATTTTCAAATTATTTTGAAATTATTGCAATTCATAACATGGGTCAAGAATGTGTATGGTTAAAGAACATGACCATTATATCCAAACATTATGTGGATTAGTATCAATAAAAGACAATCCAACAACATTATATGAAGATAATGCAGTTTGTATTGTACAATTCAGATAAAACTACATCAAAGGAGACAAGCCAATGCACATTTCTCCAAAATTCTTCTATATGCATGAAATTCAGAAAACTGGTGAATCGAAGTTCAATAAATTCGCTCAAATAATAATGTGTGTGACTTATTCACTAATGCATTACCAACACCTATATCCAAGAAATTGGTACACAAGATAAGAATGTGTTGACTCAATGATTTTCGACGATCAACATCAAGGAATAGTTCCATTCTCTTTCGTTCGTTTAGATTTTATCCCACTAAATTTTTATAGCAAAGTTTTAATGAAGCAACATTTAGTTTTAATACTCCAAAATATAAATATATTATTTCTTTCATTTGATATTTTTGTTCTGTTGAATTTTTATAAAACAAGGTTTTAACGATGCATGTATTGTGTAACAAGTCATTCAGGGGGAGTATTGTGAATTATATATTAAATAGTGAATGATAATTGTATCCCTTGATTGGTTTGTGGTAGAGATTCATAAGATGCATTGTTGTATGACAAGTACGTGCTTAATGCAATTTCATTCCATATCTGAAACAACTTTATTCTTTCTTCTTTTTGGATGAGTTGTTTTCATTTAATTTGTATTTCTTAAAACTATTGCCTTGTTGTTGATTATTTCATCCATAATCTCTTCCATGTCCACCTCCACATTCATGTCAATGTCCATGTCTATGTTGACGTCCATTTCTTGATATTACATTTTCAACATATCTTCATTAGTATTTTTTCTACACAGAGTTAATTTTGGAAATATTTTGAAGAGTTCAGATTTGTACTTACTAACATTTTAAAAATTCTGCAAACGAAGGGACATCCATTCGTAGTGGATTTTGGGGAAGACCATAGTCCTATAATGGTCAAATCTTTCAGTTAAATTTTCCAAAGAACTTATGGATTCGTCACGGTGAAGTATTCAATCTTCTACCACCGTGAATATGGTGATGCAGAAAAATAAGTGCTTTTGCATCATCTTATAAGGATTCATTATATTATTCTTTTATTATCTCTCTAGACCATTTGAGATAAGATGAATCTAGGCATCGAGAGTCTATGACATATAATTTTTGCTAGATAAGTCGAGTGCAATAAACTTAAGTTTTGTGATGTTCGTCATTTGAATAACTATTCAACCAAACAAAAGACATAATTAATTTTTGAAAAATATGATTAAATATGATATAATCGCATATAAACCAATGTCTACTTGATATGAATTGTATGTTTTCCTTCATGGATAAATTTTAATTCATAAGTTACACATGATATATTTTTCGAGACATGTGTTACTTGATAGCAGAATAAAATGTTTTTATTATCCTTTTTTTAAAAAAAAAATGATGTCGTCTATAGCTTTTTTAAGAACAATATGTCAATATTTTTCTTAAATATTAAAATTGTAATTTCATGCTCTTCAAATGTAAATAATATTGTGATAATTCAGGGTTAACAACATACTACTATTTTGAAATATTAGCTCTTCGAAAGAATATATAATAGCTAAATGTTAATATTCGTAGAGTTGTACTTATTCGAGGGCGACAACGACATACATTATCAATTTAATGTTTATAAAAGAATATCTAAAAATNGTTTTACTATCTTTTGTTGAAATTAATCCACATGATACTTGGATATGATGGGTCATGTTCCTCAACCATCACATTCTCGGCCTGTTTAATGGATTGCAATAATTTCAGAATTATTTGAGGATGTTGTTGTCAAAGATTGTTTCACATATCTCCATGATATAGATGTTCCCTCACGTGTAAACGCGTATCCTGTTTGTGATTTAGCTTTATGTAGGTCAGAGAGATAACCTGAATCTGTATATCCCACTAGAGAAGATCCCGATTTTTGAGAATAAAATAATCACAAATCAATAGTACCCTTTAGGTAACAAAAAATATGTTTAACATCATTCCAATGTTTTTGTATTGGTGTAAAGCTATATCTTACAAGAAGATTTACAGAAAAAACTATGTTGGGTCGAGTACAATTTGTATGATAAGTTAATGCTCCAATTACACTAAGATATGGTACTTCATCACCAAGAATCTTTTCTCCATATTCAAGTGGACGAAAATGATCTTTTTTCACATCGAGTGATCTAACAACCATAGATGATACCAACAAATGTGTATTATCCATATAAAATCGTTTTAAGAATTTTTCCGTATATGTAGACTGATGAACAAATAATTTTACTAGAAAATGTTCAATCTGCAACTCGAGACAAAATTTGATTGTTCCCAAATTTTTCATCTCAAAATCATTTTTCACATAATTTGTAGTTTTCGTTGAGCTCTTCAAGAGTCTCATATATATTATAATATTATTTTGAGGGTAAATGTCTTTTAGGTTATGGACATTAATTACACAAACAATATATCTCGTTAAAACCTTATTAGGAAAAATCATGTGGGAAAAATTCTAATAAAAGAAAGAGAGTACATCATTCTTTTAAGTACGCTACAAGAATTGTCTCATTAAAAACCTTACCAGGAAAACCCAATGGGACAAAACCTCGATCAAGGAAAAAAGAGTACAACACGTATTTACTCCCCTCATGATAATATCACTTGAATTATGCTTCGAGCATATTAAATATTTCAACGTAACATTAATAGACATGCCAGATAAGTTGGCTAAAATCAAATTTATTATATGCATGTCAAATTTCATGCATTGTCACGCTAATAAAATAGAGACTTGTAATTACATCCACTACATGATAATTTAACAATTTATACAAGTCTTTGCAAAATTCACTATATAAAGAGTCGTACATTTCATATTACGACTTTAATTTTTCATTTTTATTTCGCATAAATATACACCTTTATGTGTTCAGTAGATCCAGAAACTTCATGTTTATCTAGTAAGTTCAATTTTACTAGGATCGTGTCTAGAAATTTCATATTTCTCTAGTACGTTCAATTTTACTATGATCGCGTCTAGAAACTTCAGATTTCTCTAGTAAATTCAATTTTAGTATGATCATTTTATTTGACCAATTATTTATTCGATCGATATATTTCAACGAATTTATTTCGATTCATCGCTATTCATAATATGATGTAGTATATCATGTACAAAAGCGTTGTCGACAACCTTTTCTTATCTCTTTCGATTCTATTTCTTTTTCCATAAAGATATCTCAATTTTTATTATTTCAGGTACATGAACCTCTTATGGGTTTTATAATATGTTATGTCTAAATCTCATTAAGAGTATATGCCTCCTTAATAAAACCATCTTTACCAATATATCCCTTTTCGTTTGAAGGATTTTGTAATAGAATCGAATATCATCACGCATCAGAGTGCCATAAATTTATCAAATATAATATTAATGAATTGTTCTTCCAGGAGTCAATTTGAGTTGGAGAATTTAAAATTGATGTGTGAGATTGTTAATTTCTTTAGTCAATAAATGCATCTAAATGAATTATCTTTCGAATTTCTGGTTCGAATTATCTTTTGCGATGATTTAGATAATGATGTATTTGTATATTATTTTCATCTTCTTAATTCTCTCCCTAATACTGAGAGAATTGTCAAATCAAATTAATAATCATTTTTTCTGAGTTATAAAATATCACCCATTTGGGATAAGGGTTAATACTACACATTTATTTTCAACATTCTTTACTTTTCATCTCAATGCAATGTTGTGGATTAATTGTACATATATCGCACTATCAAATAATTAGATGAAGAAATCAAGCGCTTACCATAAGCCAAATATAATAGGGAGAACTTGATGTTGGCATGATGCATTCTCTAAACAAAAATTGAAAGTATTTTGTTCTCAATTAAGTTAATTGGGGGCGTTTAACAAACAATAATGTTAAACCATTATTACTTCACAGATCTCCATGATATAGTTTTTCCTCCATGTGTAAATGTATATCATGTTTGTGATCTAGCTTTGTGTGAGTCAGAGAGATAACATGGATCTGCATATCGAACTAAAACATATCCCGACTTTTGAGAATGAAAAAATTCCAAAATCAATAATACCCTTTAGGTAACAAAAATATGTTTAACACCATTTCAATATCTTTGTGTGGTGTAAAGCTATATCTTGTAAGGGAATTTACAAAAAAAGCTATGTTGAGTCGAGTACAGTTTGTAAGATAAGTTAATGCTCCAATTACACTAAAATATGATACTTTAGGACCAATAATCTTTTCTCCATCTTCAAGTTAACGAAAATGATCATTTTTCACATCAAGTGATCGAACAAACATAAGTGATGCCAATGGATGTGCATTATCCATGTAAATTCGTTGTAAACCTTTTTCTGATGAACAAATAATCCTTGGGAAATGTTCAATTTGCAACCCGAGACAAAATTTATTTTTTTCCAAATTTTTCATCTCAAATTCATTTTTAAAATAATCTGCAGTTTTGTTGAGCTCTTCAAAAGTTTCAATTAAATTTAAGTCATCAACATAAACTGCCACAATTACATATCCAATATTTGTTTTCTTTATGAAAACATATGGGCAGACATCGTTATTTTTATAGACTTCATTCAACAAGTATTTGCTAAGGCGATTATACCACATGAGTCCGGTTGTTTTAATCCATATAATGATCCTTGCAATTTAATTGAGACTATGGTTCTCGGGCATGTATCATTTNATTGTTCTTCCAGGAGTCAATTTGAGTTGGAGAATTTAAAATTGATGTGTGAGATTGTTAATTTCTTTAGTCAATAAATGCATCTAAATGAATTATCTTTCGAATTTCTGGTTCGAATTATCTTTTGCGATGATTTAGATAATGATGTATTTGTATATTATTTTCATCTTCTTAATTCTCTCCCTAATACTGAGAGAATTGTCAAATCAAATTAATAATCATTTTTTCTGAGTTATAAAATATCACCCATTTGGGATAAGGGTTAATACTACACATTTATTTTCAACATTCTTTACTTTTCATCTCAATGCAATGTTGTGGATTAATTGTACATATATCGCACTATCAAATAATTAGATGAAGAAATCAAGCGCTTACCATAAGCCAAATATAATAGGGAGAACTTGATGTTGGCATGATGCATTCTCTAAACAAAAATTGAAAGTATTTTGTTCTCAATTAAGTTAATTGGGGGCGTTTAACAAACAATAATGTTAAACCATTTATCGACATCTCAACTAACATTTATTAAAAAAGTTGAGATTTAGGATCACTAGTATTAACAAGACACAACGTCTTGATTGTATAATCTAAAAATTGTGCTAATAATTTGAGCAGTATTTTCGCAAACTTTAGGTTGCAAAAATCATGCAATCATCTAGTCTTTGTATCAAATCTGTTAGATACAAACAATATCTAGATAGTCAACGTGGTGGGTGATGATGCCCCATTTATCACCGTGATTAATTTTTAGAAATATAGGAAATTCAGTTCATATTTTAATTATTAATGTATAATGATCAATTGTCGATAAAGAGAACAAATAATATATAGGAAATCATTGGATTGAAGAGTCTTCTAGTTTTTCGTTGAATATCTATTTGAATTTTTAGTTTCGCATCATTATTGATCTAGTGGTGGTTCAGCTGATCGTGTCAAACAATAAAATCAAATTGAACTTCTGGTTCAATATAAGATATAATTCAATTATTTAATTTTTAAGAATATAATTAAATATTGTATAATCATATATCATTCAAGTAATCAAACTAATCAATGTCCTCATGACATTAATTACATGTTGTCCTTCAGGGATAAATATGAATTCAAAATGATACATTCTTTGAAACGTGTGTTATTTCGAGAGCATGTTGTTTTTATTATTGCTCATACAGAAGCAATATATTAATATTCTTATGAAATATTGAAAATTATAATTCATACTCTTCGGGAATAAGTAATATTCTTCTGGAATATTAATTATGATATTGTGAAACTTCAAGGACAACAATGAACTATTATTCAAATATTAGCTTTTCAGAAGTCATATATTTGCTTCTTCAAGAGCAATATATCAATATTCTTCTGAAATATCGAATATTATAATTATACTCTTCAAGAGGATTCAAATATTCTTATAATAAAATTATTTAAGGATTTACTCTTCTGGATGTAGATTTTACATAATTATGTTCTTCGGGAGCAAGTAAAATATAACTAGAATATCAATAATAATAATGTGCTACTTAAGGAGCAACAATATCTGTAATAGACAAATCTACAAGTAATATTCTTCTAGAATATTGAAATCGTAATGTCATACTTTTCGGGAGAAAAACATATTATTATTTGAAATAATAAATTGTATAAAAATTTACTCTTCGAGAGTAAAAACAAAATTTTTAATTATGCCCTTTGAGAGTAAATAAAATATAACAAGATTAGAGTGTTACTTAGGTGCAATAATATAATAGATTATCAAGAAAAAAAATTCAACAACAATAATAATAATATATGCGTTAAACGAACATAAAACACGTTAATATGAATAAGATCACATCTACAAGGCATAAATCAAAATTAAAACAAGTCACAGATTAAACACGACAATACCTTCGTAAATTTAGCATCTGGTCCAATATCCAAAGTGGTCTATTTATGATGTCATCATTGATATATTTTTTTTTTTAATGTAAAAGTATTTCATTCATGAAGACAAATAGCCTTAAGAAAAGTTACAATAGTGTTTATCAATGAAAATTATATTTTCAATTAAAAAGGGGACACTATGCCACCAAAAGTATCAAATCTTGAAGGGACCATGCATGTCGTGCCAAGTAGTGAGCAGCTTGATTAGTAACTCAATTGCAGTGAGAGATGCTACAATGAGGGAATCGTAGCATTAACTCCTTTATTTCAGCTACAAAAGGATGGACTGATGCTGAGGTTAAATCTGGTTTGTTAATTTCATTTGCAAAAAACATACAGTCACTCTCTACTAGTAAGTTCGAAATCCCCAGGTTGAGATATAATTGTAGGCCTCTCACAATTGCAGCCCCTTCAACGTGTTCAGGTTCTAGGATACATTTTTCAGGGCCACTAGTAGCCATAACTAATTCACCATTATGATCCTGCAAGATAATACCAATTCCAGCATTGTTAAAATTGAAAAACAAAGCACCATCAACATTGAGCTTGAAGGCGGGTTTAGGTGGTGCGGTCCATCTATACTTTCGAGGCAGCACTCCATGAGTAGTCGTTCGAGGAAGGGCCGGTTCTGTTGCAAGTTTATTGGCTAAAGCTGTTGCGATTACTTGTTGTGGTGGAATGGTAATCTGATCATGGACCATTTTATTTCGCCGATACCAAAATCCCCAAGTAATAAGCAGAAAATCCATGAGAGCATCCATTGATAGTGCTGTCAAAATATCGGTGGATGCTTGCAAGAAGCCTCCTGGATAACTTTTGTTTTGTAGCACCGGGACTCGACTAGTTAGGCTTTGATGGATAGATGGGCAGTAAAGCAAAACATGACATAAATCCTCCACTTGGTAGCCACAGAAACAACACTGGGAAGCAATAGGAATATTTCGGTTGATCAAGTTTTGTTGTGAAGGTAGACTATCTTGACAGGCTCTCCAAGCAAAGACTTTTATCTTTTGAGAGATTTTCAGCCGCCACATCGTATCCCAAAACTTCTTTTTCTCAGCCATATTTTAGGAGTTACCACGATCTGGGGTAAGGTAATTTTTGAAGAATCTATAAGCACTGCTCACGTAGTAGATTCCAGATTTTTCCTGTTCCCATGACCACACATCCTGTTCATTCGAGCAACAAGGTTGTAACTTCAGGATAGACTAAATAATTATTGGAGTGAAAAAAGTTCTAAGCTTTTCTAAGTTCCATGACCCCAAGTGGGGATCAATCAGTGAGGATACTGGACTGTCAAGTTGAGGTCTATGAATCTGTTGAATATGAGCCCCTAATTCCCTACTCAAATATGTAATTCATGGAATCCATTTATCTTTGAGGATATTTATGTTATTTCCATTTCCCACAATCCATTTTCCTCCATGTATCAATAGATTTTTAGCCTCCCAAATTCCACGCCAAGCATAGGAGGGATTACCGCCTAAAGATGCTTTCAAAACATTGCCATCGGAGAAGTAGCGAGCTGAATAGATTTTGTAAACCAAGCAATCCTTGTGTTGCAATAGCCTCCAAGCTTGTTTCCCAAGCACGGCCATATTAAAAACTTCCAGCTCCTCAAAACCTATGCCTCCGATGGATTTCGATTTACACATTTTTTGCCAAGATAGCCAATGGATTTTTCTTTCCTCCTTCCTTTGGCCCCACCAAAATCGAGCCATCATCCTTTCAAGTTTAGTGCAAAGTGTGGAGGGGAGTTTGAAACAACTCATAACATAGGAAGGTATTGCTAGAGCCACTGATTTGAGAACTTCTTTTCTTCCTTGAGAGAATATACTACTTTTCCAACCTTGCAATTTCAACCATACTTTGTGTTTTTTTTCAGAGAAAGCTCTTGTTTTGGATCTACCTACTATGTGGCAATCCAAGATACTTTTCATATTGTTGCACTTGCAGGACATTCCATAGGGCCATAATTGCTCGTTGATCATCTTGCTTTACGTTTGCACTGAATACCATTGCGGTTTTATCTCTATTTAGTTGCTACCTCGATGCCTCTTCATAAGTACTTAGGATAGCCTGTAGTCGAGACGTAGTTGATTCAGTAGCTTCATAGAAAATTAAGATGTCATCCGCAAAGAGGACGTGATTCAATCTTGGAACTCCACGACAAACACGAATACCAGTCACGTGATTTTTCCTTTCAGCTTCCTTCAGCAGACTGATCAATCCTTCGGTACATAAGAGGAATAAATAAGGAGAAATAGGATCTCTTTGCATTAAACCCCTAGAAGGAACAATACGACCAGTAGGTGAGCCATTAATGATGATCGAAAAGGATGCGGTTGTAACACATTTCATCACCAAATTAATAAAATTTTCATGGAAACCCAACTCGTGCATAATAGCTTCAAGGAAAGACCACTCCACTCTATCATAGGCTTTGTTCATATCAAGATTAAGGGACATATAACCCTTCTTACCCTTCTTCTTCCTTCTCAAGAAATGGAGCACTTCGTACGCTACAAGGACATTATCTGAGATGAGTTTGCCTTTGATGAAAGTTGATTGTATTTCCGAGACCACCATAGGTATGTTTTAACCTGTTAGCCACGACCTTGGAAACCAATTTATAAAGGACATTATAGAGGCTAATTGGTCTGTAATCCTTGACTCTTTGGGGATTTTTTTATCTTAGGAGTAAGTGTAATAAATGTGTGATTTACATCTCGGTGAAATTCACAAGTATTCAAAGCATGTAAAACAGCATTAGTTATAGATGGGCCAATATGAGGCCAAAACTTTTGGAAAAAAATTAGAGGCATACCATTAGGTCATGGAGCTTTTTTCGGGTGCATTTTCATCAGTGCTTGGGAAATTTCAGCTGCTATGAAAGGTTTTGTCAGCTTATAATTCATATCGGTGGTGACTTTGCTTTCCATGTTGGTTAGAACATCAGCTTGGTTCCTTGAGCCAATTGATGCAAATAGTTCTGAAAAGTAATTGATAATTAGACGGTCGCATGCTTTACCTTCTTGCCAACACCCTTGATCATCCAACAATTTTGTAATTGAATTTTTTCTCCTTCTTTGGGATGCCTTTTGTATGGAAATAGCGTGTGTTTTGATCTCCTTCTTCTAGCCAAGCTGCCCTAGATCTTTGTTTCCACATGATCTCCTCTTTGTCCATCCAGGTTTGCACCTCTTCAGCCGCTTGTCGAAGATCACTGGTATTTATAGCTGCAGGATTCTATTTTTGGATTTGATCTAGCTTTGCTCTAGCCCTTTTAAGTTTCACGTGCACCTTGTTGGATGAATCTTGGTTCCAAGATTGAAGTTGTTTGCTGCAGCAGCTGATTTTCCTCCCAATATTTTCAAGGTTTTGAGGGCAGGTTTCGGACCACTGATTTAACACTATGTTGGTACACTCAGTTTCACCTAGCCACATTGATTCAAAACAGAAAGGCTTGACTCTTTTTAGTGATTGAATAGTATCGTCCAGTTGGATCCAGATTGGAAGATGATCTGAATATGTTAACGAACCGTGGGTGATGGATGAGTGTGTAAAGAGGCGACACCAAGAATCATTCGCAATGAAACGGTCAAGTCGTTCAAAATTTTTTTTTTAGTCATGTCTTCCATTATACCATGTGTATTTAGGACCTTTAAACACGAGATCCCGGAGCTCACAATCAAAGAACATTTGCTGGAAACTTTCGAGTTGTTGTCTAGGTCTATCTCGACCTCCCCATTTCTCATCATTGGATAAAATTTCATTGAAGTCACCAAAGACAAGCCATGCATCTACAGAATCTCTCTTTATTATACGTAATAAGTTCCAAACCTCCATACGTTTACCCTCAGGATGACCATAGATACCAATTAGGAACCAGCTATGTTGTGGAAAATCAATTTTTGCGTCAATGTGATTTTTGGAGTAACTTAGAATGGATAACAGAATGTCAGATTTCTAGAGGAGTGCTATTCCTCCACTACGACCTTAGAATTTTAACTTAACTCGACATAATTCCATATTCGTAGCATTTAGTTTTGTATCTTGCAAGAACAAAACATCGGGATCTTCCTTTCTGATAAGATCAGAAAGAGTCTGAATGCCACGAGGGTTCCCAAGCCCTCGTGCATTCCAGCTTAGGATTTTCATGTTGATCGGTGGGGCTGTATTTCAGCCTCCACCGAATTCTGGACATTGGAGCAGGGAAGACGTTCATGGGACACACTTGTACCGTTCAGACACTTTGAGCTATGAACAGATTTCCCACTTGCATAGTGAGCATTCAGGGACCTCTTTTGGTGTACTAAGGAAGTATATTTGTTGGAGCTGTGAGTCTGATTTTTCTTGACTCGTTTCCACCTTCGGGTTTGGTTGGCGCCCTTTTCAGTAATTAATGTCCCACTAGATATGGGTGAAATAAACTCAGTTTGTTGGGGGATAGGATCTTTCCTTTTTTGAGTATTTGGAAACTCGTTGCTATCAAGAAATTTTTCCATAAACGCATTGCTGTCTAAATTAAATTTCATAGAAACCGAGATTTTTGATTGATCCTGTAATGGCAGCTGTTGAGGAGCAAAAATATCCTTTGGCTGAATGTTAGGAACATATTGCTGTCATTATTTGTTTCCATAAAAACATTGCAATCAAGATCATCTTCCATGGAAACTATGGTTCCTAATTGATCCTGTATTAGCAGATGTTCCAAAGATCTCGCCGTAATCAACTCCCCATTATTTCCATCAATATTTCTTTCCTGTAATAGATCCTGATTTTCCGGTATTTTGTTGTTGGTTGTCGGAACTGGAGTTTGCTGGTCCTCTTGCCCGTCGTTTTTCTGATCACTGAGGCCTGCATGATTCGTTTGCTGATCGGGGTGGTGAGACTTCATTTATTGGTTACGGATAGGGCCTCCATAATCTCCAAAATTTCCAGCACATAGCCAAGGCTCGTAGGAAAAATCAGAAGTTGTGTATGCCTCCATGGAAGATCTCCATTGGGAGCATTCCTTATGACTATGTCCAAAAATACCACATAGATAGTAGAAATTTGGGAGACGTTCATAGGCAAAACGGACCCCAAAAAGGCCTGTAGGATCCCACACAAATTCTCTTACCACGTAGTAGAGGCTTGAAAATATCCAGGCCTATCCGAACCCGAAGGAATTCACCTCTTACTATCTCATTTTTATCGATATCAATGTCAATAATTTTACCCAATTGCCTTCCAATAGCGTCTCCCATCTTCCAGTTGCGAACCATGACAGGGAGGTCATGAATTCTTACCCAAAAATATGCTTCAGGGAAGGAGATATTTTCAATTTGTTCAAGGCCATCAACCTCTTTGGTTAATACCAACTGCTTATCGAATGCCCACAATCCCTCGCACTTGACAAGTTCCTTGTCTCGAATGTCTTCAAATTCTGCTAGGAATAAAATGGAGGAGATGTCCCGAATGCTCACCATCTTATTTGGGTGCCATACACGTTTCATAGAGTTCTTAAGCGCCTCTTTGTTGAAATGTTTACTAGACAGAAGTTTGAATAATAAACATTTTTCACTTCGATGGGGGATCAACACCTCTTCTTCTTTTGTGTTAGCACTTCATCTTCCTGTTCTGTGAGGGACAGTTTTTCACACATTTGTTCAATATCCGAATTCATAGAGAGAAGGCGAAAGAAAAGACAATAAAGAATCTGCATCAACTAGGGAGAGACCTCTACTCCGGTGGCCTCCAAGAGGGCGAAGGACCTCTAAGCAGGGAATCATTTATTCAAGGCCCTCGAGAGGAAAAAATACTTGCAGAGTCAATTCAAACATGCAATATACATAAAATTCTCTTATCATGAAAATGATAGTTGTCATCATTGATAGTTGAACCTGTATCTTGGGGTTGAATTTAGTAAAGGTCAAAAACAAATAACTTTTCATAATTACATAATTCAAAATTTGTTTATTGGGCGTATTGGCAATTTTGATTACAGAAGGAAACGTATAAGATTTTTTTTTTTTTTTTTGCTAAATAAATATTTAAATGGCGTGAATCTACAATGAATTCTGCCATGCACGAATTAAGATAGATATGCATGAATTTGTGTATGTATAAAAAACTTTTGATTAATTTGCTCTGAATTTGAGAGAATCGTGTTGATAATGTATTGTGAAAAGAGAAAATAAAAGTCAATAAACTTGTGTGTATTATAATGAAAACAAAAGTCATATATTTATAGAAAATGAATAGTATGGTAATAATTTAATAAAGCAAAGAACACGAGCATAAGGAATATATAAAAAAGCATAATAATTATCACTTTCAAAATTATTATAATATACAATTGATGAAGTAATTCAGATCAATGTCAAAAGGAGAATAAATAATAAAGACAATTCAGCCTCGTTAATACACACAATTACGAAAAAGAAAATTGGGCAGCAAAGATCTATTTTAAAAAATTATGTCACCAAATCGCATGCACGAATTTCGAAACGAAAAGCGGGCAGATTGGGCGTCCATCTATTTTGACGTTTGAGCATATGTATAAAAATAAATAAATAAATAAAGTAAAATTTGATTATGCAACTTGTACATAAAAATGGTACGTATGGATTACATAAAATGATGTAGAAGGAAAAAATTGGAAGAAAAAATTGACTGTATTTTAAACTGACAAATGATAAAGTATCAGATATTATGTAATTCTTTATGTATACTTCTATGTACATGTAGCAATACCAAAATCATATAATGCATAGAGCTCTTGTAGCTGATTGGGCAGGTTCAGTGACTGTATAAATTAATTTTTTTTTATCCTTCTAACCTGGTTCTTGATCCAATGTAGAGACAAGATGTGTTTGCTATACTTTTCATGACTCGTTTAGGACTAAAAAATTCATGGGGAGGTTGGAGTATTACATAAGGGATTGAAACGAATCTATGTGTACCATCCACTCCTTTTCTTCCAATAGAATACCAAACTTTGATATTCTAAAAATAATTAAATTACCATTCTAATAACGTGTTATAAATTAGAGAGAAAAAAAAGAAGAGAATATAGAAAAGTCACATATGTATTTTATTGGGAAGTAAAACCCTATATTTATAGAAAAGAATTAGAGATGTAAAGAATATAATAGTCACAATAACTTGGGCTGCAAAGATACAATGATCATTCAATATTTAATATATAATTTACAACAAGTAAGTATCAAGTTTTTAACCTATGTTTTTATTGAATAATTATAACTCGGTACATATTCAAAATACCGTCATCGTATTTTCTTAAAAATGACATTAGTATTTCCTTTGTATTTACATTATTATTTCCTTTGCATTCTAAAAATAGAAAAAAGATGTAAGGGAAACACATAATTGTCTTTGAATCAATACCAAACTGTAAATTATAATTAAATTAAGGGTTAAAAAGTTGACGGTCACCAAATCTCAATTGGCACAATAAACTTCATTTATTTCATTTAAATCACCAAATTTTATGCCACAGTATGTTAAGAATTAAAGATGACGCAAGAATTTTCCATTAGTTTTGTTGATAGAAACAGATGGAGTGACTAACACTGAAAAAAAGTAGTTCAATGACGAGTTCAATAGAAAGGACAAAACCATTTGGACAAGGTTTGTTTGCCAGGCTGATTTGTAAAACTGTGATTGGATTGTTGGAAAATAATTTTGGCCCAATTGCCAATGAGATTCTGCCACGTGTTATCTGGAAAAAGCAAAAAATAAAAATAAAAAGGAAATCTGTCATTGAGCTTGTACATATAGCATGAATGTAGAAGAAAACATAGTTTAGTAAACCAAGATAAAGCTATTCGATACAAGTTTAATATATTCAGTAATTTTTCCCTTTTAACGAATTTTATGTTAAACTATGATTCTAGGCGTTATTTAATGGTGATTAAAATCTTATCAAAGTCATTGATTAATTTCAATCACATATTTCAAAGACCTACAACTTTTCAATCTTACATCTTATCAGTTGATATTAAAATATACTATAAATCCGATTTTACTCCCCATCAAACAATGACTAAATTGTGTGAGCACAATCAAACTTCATAGTAGAGAAGTATTTCATGAAAGTCAAAATGGAGGGTCATCTATGAAAATTTGATACTCTTGGGAATTTAATCAAGAAAGTAAATACAAGTGTGTTTTTCTTGATAATCACAAATTATACATGCAATGAATTTCATTGTGTTTTTAAATCCGTAGATATATTATCATATATAGATCATCCTTGAAAAATTAACTTTCTTTGTGATTATTATTCTTAATGATTAATATTTCATATAACATATTAACTTTAAATTTGTGAGTCAAAAATCGAAATTCTTAAATTTTGATTTATGAAAATTGGAAATTTTTGGGTTACAAAGAGCCCTTTTTTCTTAACCTAGAAATTAAGGTCGGCCAGCCAAAAGAAAAAATAATAATTAATTAAATAAATAAATAAAATGAGCATATTGTTGTTACGTTGTAGAATAAAATTACATAATAATTTGTGTCCATGATTCATGCCGAACAAGGCTTTGTCTCAACATAAAAAATAGATAAGAACCCTTTATCCATATCACATGATTACATTTGAATCCCATCTCAACTAACTTTTCCATATTGAAAATCTAGATAAAGCAAAAATATTCCTCCAATTTTTCTTCCACTTAGCAAGATTTATGGTAAAAATTTCTTAATTCAAAGTGTAATTTTGACGCAGTTGGTAAATGGCCATTAAACCAAGTCCGCTTTATTATTCAAATGGGAAATTAGGTAAGCCTAATTTTCAAAATAGATAGTGTTTTGGTTGGATACTAATCCACTTATATTCAAGTATATATACACATACATATGCAGGATTCTATGCAGTGTGGATCTGTAGACAAGAATCCCATATGGAAGGCCTAGTACCTTGTAAGAGTTCTGATAGGAAGAGAGACAGACAGCCAATTTCTGTTCCATTTGTTTGGGAAGAGAAACCTGGAACGCCCAAGAAAGATTGGAAACCGACTGCTCATCCAATTAAGCCGGTTGTGCTTCCAGTCAAGCTTGTTGCATCTGTTCCTTTTGGATGGGAAGAGAAGCCCGGAAAACCACTTCCATGTTTCTCTCAGTCACCACCGGAATCAGAACCTGCACCGCCACAGACAATGAGCATCAGCTTCCCATCACCTCCGAGTTACTCGGACAGTCAGGATGAAGATTGGAGTGGCAGCGAGGGAGACGTTGAAGATAACAGAGAAGGAGAACAAATGCTGGATTCAGAGATAGACACGTGCAGTTTCGTAACAGGGGATTCCTTCAGCTCCACTCCGTCTCTCCTTGCAAATGGCCTGATATCAAGCGCAGAACTTTTGAGTGCAGTTCCTGAGCAGCAAACTTCACTTACACAGAAAACAATCAACGGTGGGAAAATCCAAACTCCCGGTTCACCAGAAACAGACAGTAGTACAAGAAGCTATGCAACAGGAACCACAAGCCTGGCCGGGGCTTCTTTCTTGGAGTGGCTCTTTCCTCTACTAGCACCTCGAACTAGTTTAGCTGACAACGTTGGCTGCTCAGAGAAGGACACTTCTCACACAGCAGATGTACAAAATATAGATTTGCTACGTGAAAGCAATGGCAGTCTTGTAAAAAGACCACTGCTGACGCTTGGAGAGATGATAATGATGAGCCGAAGAATGAGTTATAAAAGGAAAGCAAATAAAATTCATAAACAGCCGTCTATGGTAACTATATTCTTCCCTGATTTTCGCTAATGATTGATTCAGCAGTTTACATGTTCTCAATGCAAGCAAAACATCATAGATTTTATAGTAGCATCACCTGACTGCAACAATGCACACGTCAGTTTTGAGAGACAGCTTTTCATTAGTCAAACTTACATTTGACAGGAACTTATGAAGGGGAACGCCTTGGGTTGCTGCATCTTTGGAGCTGGCAACGGCATCAGTGGATTACACTGGAAGTGGAAGAGGCAGCTGCAACTAAAACTGATGTAGAAAAGTTGGCACTCCGACTTAATGTTCCGTGCAATTGTTTTGCTGAAGCAAGTCAAACTCCAGTCCATTCCATTCCGAAATGTGAGCATGTTTAATTATTATGTGTTTCTGCGTGTAACAAAAAGATTTGAATTACTTCAATAATATCAGAATTGAGAGTCCAACTAAAACAATGATGATGCCACCTTAAATCCTTAAAACACAAAACACATTGTCATCGCAATTAACCAATGGTATATAGCTGGGCCATTTAGCTCCAATGATTCAAGACTCACGACTTTTTATGCAGAACATTTTCAACAACTTTACGGATTCGTTCTATTACTAGAGGAATTCCCTCTTCATTTAATGTTGTAAAACAGCATCAGAACAATCCAGGTTCAATACAATGGCAGGGTGACCCAAGAATTACATTAATCTTGTCTATATTTAAGGGTTTATCCCAGAGCTCAAGTTCTTCTTTCTAGTTGTGATGGCTGATTATTCAGCTCATATCAACCCATCAATATAAACCTGCACTGCTTTTTGCTGATTCAATTCCCAGCTCTCTCAAACCCTCTACAAATAATCGTGCATCATCTTTATTCTCTCTCTATTTGTCATTTTTATCTAAAAGCACTGAAACTACAAGCCTCTGGGTTGGTATTGGAACGGAAGAAAATCTTGACAATTTCTTGGATGCAGCCAAAACATTTTCATTGAAGGAATATATACCTCCAACTCTGAATACAGGAAGAGAGAAATCTTTGGACAGCCCATATATGATATGAACCCTATCCCTGTCATAATCTTCAGATTTGAGAATCTCTGCCATGCTAACAAACTCTTCATTGCCATACATTGAACCAGCAAATATTTCAACTGATATTATATGAATGTTCCCTTCTCTAGCAAAGTCTAGGAGATCATGGAGCATATCTCTCGACAACAGGTTTCCAACTGGGTTAGAAAGATATGAAATGAGTACTCCACAGACCTTTTGACCTTGCTTTCTTGCCTGATTAAAGGCTTGATCAAGAGCCTATACTAAAGGTGAAGTCATCACAGCTACGACATTGAACAGGAATTAGCTCCACACCAATCCACCATCTCATGTCCATATCAAAACTGGAGGTAGATAATATAATTACAGCAAGCTTAAAGTGAGAAAAAGGAGAAACGCAGAAGAAAATCAAACTGAAAGAAAACAAATAATAAAAGAAGAAATATACTCAGAATTGGAAACAACTTGATCCATTAATGAGAGAATAGAGAAATCACACAACGTACACTATTGTAGGAAAAAAAAAAACATATTACCCAGGATAATAGGGTGTGGGAACAAGGAATGCATTCCCTAGGTTGCCAAGCAAAAACTGAGTATCTCAAGTACAGAAGTTGCACCAGATGTCAACACCACCGATGATGGGTTAAATGTCACCATTCTCCTCATGACTTCTGTCATAAAACCTGCCATGGCCTGCAGTGTTTGAACAATCTTAATACAGATCATAGGCAACTGTAACATAGTCAGTTATGAATTGGCATACAAACAAGGGAGCAAATACAAATTACTACAGTACAATGAATGCAATAATTCATTTAATAGAGTGAAATAAAGAAGGAAATCAATGATTCTTTAATCACCAAAAGGTTATAAACATAAACACACCCACCCAACCCAAAGAGATAAATGTGAAATATTTGAAACTGCTACCTGAACGAAGTCTCTCGTTTTAGTACAAAAGCAAATCTCGTGTGAAATCACTAACTATTTGTTTCTTAAAATGGAAATTATAATTTTCTTTTGTTCCTCTCTTTAAGGCTCCTGAACGACGAAGTTTAACTTATGCATTCACAATATAGCATTTAAGAGCTCCAATGAGAAACCAGCATCGTGAACTAATCTATTGTATCCGTCATAGTTGTCCAAATGTAACACGGCTAAGAGAAATTTATGTGGCAAAACAGTATCATCAATGAACCCACCGGCACTCAACTATCAACTTCAGGTGGCATAAATGCTGATCAATTAAATTTTGTGAACGAGCATGTTTGGTTAAGCTTAAAAAGTTTATATAACTAAGTTTCAAATAAATATTTTTTTATTGATCAAAATTGGAAATAAGCAAATTATTTTCAAAAGAAATAACTTAGCTAAACATGCTCTCCTCCAAGCCAGAATCTTTAGTAACATGAGACACATTATGGCAACATGAAATAGCTTTTACACGCTCATACTATCTAATCAACATTTCAAAATTAATTTTTGTGAGCCTTTTACATATCTAATCGAAGATTATACATTTATAGGTTAAATGTACATTACCATTTTAAGCTCCATCAAACAATCCAAGGATTGGTAGGTTGCAATTCCACGAATATTCAGATCATCGCCCCCCTTCTCCGAGCATTGAACCACTCAAAATATTGGAAAGCCATTCCTCAATTAAATCTAATGATAACTTCAGAAGGGGAAAAATAAAAGATTCAGAATTCAAATCATAGAAATGCTTACAATGAAATAAGTATAAACAAAAAGTAATAGATGCCACCATGAACCATTATTCATTACCCTGTTTTCAGACAACCCAGCTGAATAATCCCATTCGGCTTATTCATTTCGTCGTATGGGTCATCCCGAACCCTATCTAATCCAATGTAATACAGAGAATCATTAGGCTTCATAATGGAGCTCGCCCTAGCTGAGACGTGGACGCGCTCAATCGATCCACGCGTCAGAAAATCGGAGCATGATGAAAAGCAAGGCAGTTCTGGGAGGTTCTCCGCTGACATGGACGGCGACGGAGGAGAGGAACGGTGTGGTTTAGGTAAACCTGAAGGAATAGACCAAAGCATTCCGACTTCATTAGTACATTTTCAATCAAACCGTTAAGGCCATTATCATTATCGCTAAAACGAGTAATTATGACTATAATAAACTCATCGTATTTCATAAAAAGATTTTCAAATTTTTTAACTAAAAGATTAATTTTAGTTTTCTTTTCTTTATTAATACGTAATGCATGTCAAATGCCATGTACGAAAATACACGTGCTAATACGATTAAATTCATTTTTATCTAAAGCGCAATAAAGTAAATTTTTAGCTTTATCGTATAAGGATAATTTTCTTTTATTATTTTCATCATATTATTTTCTAGATTTTGGAATAGTTTCATCGGATTAGCTATTAATTTTAATAGTCTTGATAGGCACATAAGGATCATATTCAATAACTTCTCATATATTATAATTTATTGATTTAATGTATATCATAATTTTAGTTTTTCAATCATTATAATGCGTGACATCAAAGAAAGGAAGACAGTTAGTACAATGCCCTTCAAAATTTTGAAAATTGTAGTTAAAAATGACTACCTCACTCTGATACCAATTGATAATCTAATAATAACTAATCAAGAAGTAGTGAATTGGTTATTAAAAGTTTTTTGAAGAATTAATATAAATTCAAGTAAGTTAAGGATAAAAATATAAAATCAACTAATAAACATAAATGTAAATGAGATAAGTAAAAGGAAGAGATGATGCAAATGATATAATTGAAGAGGTTCGATCAAAAGCAATGATATGTGTCATTCGTTAAGAAGCTCTCCGGCACGAACAAGACATTTTCACTATGTTGATTGCCTTGTGATGCAATTCAACCCTTTACAATGGTTCCGATAACTTACAAATAAGAAACATCGATCCTTATACGATATTGAGGTTTACGGAACCTCAACACGATCCACAAATTTAAATGAAAGTTGATTTTACAATTTGAAACTCCTCTTAATAAATGATATGATCAAATTAAGTATCAGGAAAGAAATAAGCTAACACTTTAATAGATAGCAATGAATTAAGTTCAAGTGTTAGGTGAGAAAAACTTAGATAAGTAAAATGATTTTCAAAAGTTAATTCAATCAAAACTTTTTCAAATTAAATAATTTGATAAAGATATATCAATATAAATTTGCTCAATAATATCTCATATAAATGTTTTTACAAGTTTTTTATTGAATATAAAGTGAAGTGATATTTATAATAGCCAAAACGTCAAAATTTATGATCAATTAGAAGACCCATCCAGACATCTGTTTATTAAACCGGACAACCAAACTAGTCGTTGTGCGTCAAAATTCAGAACGGTTAAAAAATTTGACAGTTGGACAAACCGGCGTCCACTTGGACAAATTTTCCTGGGTTTTCGTTTCTTGATTTATTTTGAAAAATGTAGGCTTTTGAAAGATATTTTTACTTAATTTTTTTAAGATAAGTGATACTTAAAAAAAGTTTAAAAATCAAATGGAAATTTTTATCTTTTGAAAAATAATTTTTATGCAATTGTTTTTTATGAATAATTTATCTTGTGCATAAAAATTCAACATTTGAGCATCTAGTGATTTATTGTTAAGGATTAAAGCATTTTACCTTTACGAATCCAAATCATATAACTCTAATATTTTCAATAAATACTCAATTCTACGTGAATACTTGATTTGTTGTGTCTTTAATTGATTTGACGTGAACGCTTGGCTCCCATCTCGAGTTTCTTTGATCGAAAATTACAAATCTTTTGGTAGCAATCATTTTATCTTCAATTGATCAATTTGGCCATAATAGTTATGAAAACTTAAATTCAATTGTTAGAGATAAACAATTTGTTTGTTATAATAAAAAATATGAGATTAACCACAGTATCTACAGTCATTTTAGGTACATTTCTTCAAATAATTTCCCATGGAAAAAAACAAAAAAAAAGAAATACTAGTACTTGAAAGTGATCCCTTAGCTCTTTGAGGGATGTCAAACTATCCACCGACTTTTCTAATAGAGAAAATGTCATTCACGAAGTAAAAATGATGTTAAAATTTTTTTGCTCCCTTTCAAAAGGATCATGTAAGCGAACAACATGAGATTACTTCAAGGCATTAAGTACGCCCTTCGTCCCCTCGACCATGGAATGGACAAGACAATGACAAATGTCGGATTACTATCACTCCACTCAGTTCAATGGGTAGCCTTGAGGAAAACGTTTGAACCCAATTCGGTTACTCCTCGGATATCTGACCATTACATGGTATCGAATATGAATACATGGTATGGCCCAACGTGACTCTCCTTATCATCTCTACACTTGAAGCGGTCATAATAAATTTTGGATTCTGTAAATAAAAAATTTAAAAATATACCTAAAACACTAGGTGAACATACATGGAGAACGTGTTAAGGGTCACTCAACAAACTTTTAGTCCTCTTCCTAAAATTCTAGCAAGGTCATGTTGAGACAAAAGTGAAATATATTTACTTGAGGTCAATCATCTTGCAGTGGAACCAAATTGACCATGCAAGTCTCTAGTTCGAACTTAAATTTCAAGTCACTCGTAACTACCTAAGAGTTTATGAATAATGTTATTCATCTTTACTGAGGTTGAACATGAATCTATATGAGAATTATATGACACTAAATGATAAATTCATTTAAATGTAAAGTCACGTGATTTATTTAATTGAACCTATAAAATATTACCAACTAAATTGGTGTTAAACTCCAGTGGAGATAATTACATTATTCTAAATTTATCATTCATATATTGGCAAAGAAGAATTCATTTTAACATGATCTCACCTTATAAGGACTAGCATAATCTACTCAACATTTAGCTCAAAACAACGACTTACTAGTTCATAAAAAGCATTTTTGATCTATCAGGGTTTCTATCTCTTACAATATAGGATCAACAAAGCACAAAAGACCTCTCACACAGTAAATGAGCCGGACAAACATGGGAGGTTAACTCCTGCTAGGTGGAGATTAAAATTATATTTTTAATAAATTTTCATAAAATTTGATGAAATATCACAACTACATTAAAAGAGAGACTTTGAAGTTCACTGTTCATCTGAAAATTTTTCTCACAGATTACTGTTTCATATCCGAACAAAAGGAAAAAAAAAAAAAAAAACCTCTGCCACCCTTATTGACTTTACAAAGTAAATTTTTGTTTCCATAATGCCCTCTATTATGGATATTTGTTTGTTGAAAAAAATCATGTATTTGTGATTTTCATGCACATGACTCTCCATATATGGACAAAAAAAGACAAGTTGTATTTCTTGTCTATTAAGTAATACGATTACACGGAGTAACAATTAATATGAAATAAGAAAAATGAGAATTTTTATGCTGTACGCAATTTGCCGTGAGAATTTTGATTTCGACAACTTTGCCGTCAGTGCAATGCTCGACTATATTTTACCAAATTTCACACAACCTTAAAACTAAATACAAATGTACTAAATGCAATTGTAATGACAAATTTTGTTCTCTCATTTTATTTCTATCATTGTTGACTAAAATTTTGGATTGCAATCATTTTTTTTTCCTCCACCATCCATCTTTGTTGACATTATTTAGATTTAACATATGTCAATTCCTTCCATAAGTTTCCAGAAATATCTATAAATACCTCTTCCATTCGTTTGTATATGTGCTCCCTATAAAAATCGTCTTTCATATTTTTCACTTTCTTTCACAGAGTGTTTTTGCAAATTCACTCATGTGTTTATTCTTTTTCATTTTTATTTTGAGCTGCAAAATCTACCAATCGGTTAAAAGGTAAAATTTATTATTGTTG
>CAIGRB010019071.1:19485-45154 GCA_903798255.1 Fraxinus quadrangulata | reverse complement strand
ATAAATATATATTGAATTCAATGAATTAATTTCATAAAAGTAGACAGACAAAAAAAAAAATACGGTGAAACCGGCGGTTTATAACCGGACCAAACCATTAGGTTTAGGTTTGAGTTTTTTTTCAAACCGCTCAAAATGGTTTGGTTTAGGTTTGGGTTTTTCTCAAACCGGTTTAAACGGTTTGGTTTGAAAATTTGTCAAAAATCGATAAAATCGGACTGCTTACACCCCTAGTCACATGCTATGCAAGGTTTCTATAATTCTACTCTACAAGAACAAAAATGGGTAATCTAAGCATCAATACAAACTCTTCCCATTTTAATAATTATTTCAAATGCCATTATGTAACTGTAAGTGAAAGCCCTACAAATCTGCCATTAACAACCAACAAATCAACAGCAGCAATGGAAATATATTTCCAAATCAGTAAAAGGAAAGGCCAAAGCATTAAATATATTTCCAAATCAGTAAAAGTGCTACAAATCACAAATATATTTCCAAATTCCATGTAATAAGAATTTGAGAGTAGTCAGCAATAGAAAAGTCACTTATTTTGTTGCTTTTGCAGGTTCTTCAGTTAGCCAACATGGCTAAATTGGAATCGCAAGACAAAAGGAGGCTGAATTCAGTAGCGGGTTCTGATTTTCTATAATCGGAATAGCAAGAGGGGTGGCATAAGGTTTTCATTTTCCAAGGGTAACGTGCAACATGTTCTTCTACTTCAATACAATGGATTTTGCAAACCTAATTTTTGATTCATCAAAACAAAAACAAAAATAATAATAATAAATTGAAAGTTGGTGGGTCACGTGACACCCTAAGACCCACCGTGGATCCACCACTGATTATCGACCCCTCAACTTCCATCCAAATTTCTAAGTAATAGAGCCATGTACATTTAGTAATGGTTTAAATCCCAGACCTCATTCTTCCAAAGAACAAAGTTTACGCTTAATGGGTGTGCCTATTAGTAGATGATGAAATCGGCAACAAGTCTGTCCAGACTCCTTAAAACGCATCCTGGAAGCTGCCGTATTTGAAGCAGGTGTGTACTTGCTTATTTGCATTTATTAATCTTTTCAATTTTATGTTAAAAAAATATTATAGTAAAATTAAATTGTGGAAATTACATGGATCCAGATATTTGAACGTCCCATTTCATAAATCATAGATTATGTTTACTAATTAAAAAATAAGATGTTTTGTTAATTAATATATTATTATTAGAAATTAATTATATATCCAATTTCCCTCTATAGTCTCTTTCTCTCCACTCTCTCATCCTCTCTCTAGGGCCTAATTAATTAAAATCGATTTCTCTATAAATTGCCATATTTCTCCATTGCAAATGATCCTCCCCACAATTTGAACACAGGAAATATTAATCTCAGGGTAGCCCAAGATGTGGAGACCTTAAATTCTAAATATTTGTCATCCAATCAAAACCTGTTAATTGTTAGTAATTGATCACCCTAATTTTGGTATCTCGAGCAGCTCAAGCTCGAGGATCATCTCCGCCCCATGGAAAACATGTTGCGTCCTCGAGACATATTCCTCGGGTAGACACCTCGAGGATTGGGTTTCCCCATTGGTTTCAGGCCTCCTTGAGATTACGACTTTCCGAGGAATCTGAGTCCTGCTAGGATACTATCTCACCTGGAAGGGACCCTACAATTCTATCCTAATCCAAACACTTGGAAATTACAGAATCAAAACAAGTTGTCACTTCTAATCCCGGTAGAACTCCTAGAGATTTCAACAATATAATCATACTAGGAATGCACTACCCACTCCTATAAATATATCATTCCAAATCATTATAAATGTATGTTTTTAACATAATTCTCAACATATATTCTCTCAAATTCTCTCTCTCTCTCTCTCTAACTTAAGTATCGGAGGGACGACGATAACACACCTCGACGCATTTGTTCCAGGTACCAAAAGATCTAGTTCGTGCTCATTCTCAGTCGTCAAGCTCGAAAATCAGAAGGTACAATTTTTGGTAACATCATTGGCGCCTTCTGTGGGAATCGCTACCAAAAGCCATGGTCAACACACGTTCAGGTCTTCGTCCAACAAACTCATCCGCACCAAACCCTACGCCTGTTGCGGAATCCCAAGCTCATCAAGAAGAATCATCTACAGTACCCATAGCCCAACCACAAGTAGTCAATCTGGGTACCTTCGAAGAACTTCGCCAACAAGTCACAGCGCTAACTCAGTTACTAAGTTAAAGGAGTGCACATCCGGTGCATAAGCATCCACCGCCAGAGGAACAACAAGGAGGGTTCATGGCCGATGTCCGAACTCGAGATGCTCGGAAAGTTCATGATAATGGCGGATTCGGGGCTTCAGACGTACAACCACAGCCTCAGCCTCAAGGATGGTCACCATGGACTCAAGAGAGCTGGCCAAAATCATACAGGATGGAATCACCGCTGTATTGCAAAAGAACGCCCAGGGAACGATATGGTTTACCCCAACACCCCTTTAACACCGGAAGTGATATTGTATCTGCTCCCAGACAGGTTTAAACTTCCCCGCATGAAAGAGTATGATTGAACAACTGACCCAATCAACCATCTCAACGTGTATACTGACCTCATGAACCTACGGTGGCCCCAGATCCAGTGATGTGTAAAGCTTTTTCGAAAACTCTTACCAACACTGCTAGGGATTGGTTCTCTACCCTAGTGCCCAATTCCATTGCTTCATTCTTTGACCTGGCCGACAAGTTTTCCATCTTCTTCGCCGGTAGTAAACGTATCGAGAAGACAGCAGCATCCCTCATCCAGCTCAGGCAAGGACCAAATGAATTATTGTGTAACTTTATAACGAAGTTCAACAAGGAAAGGCTTCAGATACCCGACCTCCACATAACAGCTGCAATCTCTGCCCTCACTTATGTCATAAGGTGCGAAGCCTTCAAAATGTCTCTTTCGAAAAACCCGTCGAAGTTCGTGACCGAGCNAAGCATTCAAGATGTCTTTCTCGAAAAACCCATTGAAGTCCGTGACCGAGTTACTCACCCGAGTAGAAAAATATATTAATATGGAAGAAACATTGAACCTGAGGAGAAATTCTCACCCGAGCTTGGATAAACCCGAACACAAGAGACAACACGAATTTAGCCATCGACAGGAAGCTAACAGGGGCAAGCAGAAACAGGAAGCGCAACCTATGTCGTTGACTCGTCTTAACACTCCTAGGACTAACATTCTGATGGAGATCAAAGATATGAAGGAGTTTAAATGGCCGGCGAGGATGCAATCCCCGCCCAATACTCGAGACAGAAGTAAGTATTTTGTGAGTACCACCGGGATCATAGACATACCACTGAGAACTGCAAAGCCCTCCAACTGGAGGTTGAGGCTCTGATAAAAAAAGGGTTCACGCTCGAGGAACAACCGTGATAAGGACAAAGGTCCAGAAGACAGAAGGAATGACAAGCTTACAGTTGGGACCATCAACATCATCGTATGAGGAATAACATCCGGGAGAGACTCGAATGGTGGACGCAAACAATACGCCAGGCAGTATACCCCGAGCACGAGGACGACGTCTGGTGGTATTGAAGAAATCACATTCGGGCCATAGGATTTGGAAGGTTTATCACATCCACACGATGATGCCTTGGTTATATCAGCAATCATAGCTAATTTCGAGGTGAAGGGAATTTTGGTTGACAATGGGAGCGTGGCCAACGTGCTCTCTCATGAGGCATATTCTAAGATGGGGATTTCGGTCAAGCAACTCAAAGCCGTCAGAACCCTACTTCAAGGATTCGAAGGTGGTACGATTATTCCAGAGGGAGTCGTCGATCTCCCACTCACATTGCGATCAACTCAAAAGCAGATTACTGAAATAACATCATTCCAGGTAGTTCGTGCATCAATGGCCTACAATGCCATTTTGGGAAGGCCATTGCTTAACAAAATTAGAGTCATTGTCTCTACTTTTCACCTTGCTATAAAGTTCCCTACTAGCAATGGCATAGGGATGGTGCGTGGAGACCAAACAGCCGCTAGACAGTGCTACGTTACTAGTGTTCGCAGGATAAGCACCGACGTCATGTAAATCCTATCACTCGAACCCGAGCCCGGCCTTAGGGGGAGACTTGCTCCAGTGGAAGAATTGATGGAGCTCGAGCACGGTAAGAAGGTAACAATTGGTCGAGACCTTGATACTGACCTTAAGGCCATGCTCATAGGTTATCTATCCCGCAATATTGATGTGTTTGTCTGGTATATAGAGGACATGCCCAGGATGGACGAAACGTTGTAGTCCACAAACTCAATATTAGATCAGGAGCAAAGCCGGTCAAACAGAGGAAGAGTCAGTTCGCACTAGAACGTCGGGAGATCATACGGAAGGAGGTTGGTAAGTTAATTAATGCCAAGTTTATTTAGGAGGTTCAGTATCCCGATTAGCTCGCCAATGTCATACTCGTCAAGAAGGCCAGCGATAAATGGAGAGTGTGTATCAATTTTACAGATCTTAACAAGGCTTGCTCGAAGGATAGCTATCCCCTACCTTGGATCTATAACCTCGTGGATAGCACGTCGGGACATAAGTTGTACAGCTTCCTCGATGCTTTTTCTGGATATTACCAGATCCTCATGGTCGAGGAGGATCAGGAAAAAACATCGTTCATGGCTGACTCGACCATATATTGTTACGGGGTCATACCATTCGGGCTGAAGAACGCAGGAACAACTTATCAGAGACTTATCAACAAAATCTTTGCTAAGATGATCGGAAAAAATATTAAAGCTTATGTACATAACATGGTAGTCAAGAGCAAACAAGTAGAACAACATATTGCCGATCTCGAGGAAGTATTTTCCATCCTTCAGGAATATAACATGAAATTGAATCCGGCAAAGTGCATTTTTGGGATGGTATCAGGTAAATTCTTGGGTTTCATAATCACGCATAGAGGAATTGAGGCCAATCCAGACAAAATACGTACACTAACATCTATGGAGTCCCCTAAGAGCAGGAAAGAGGTCCAAAAACTGACTGGTTGGGTTGCCGCCTTGAATAGGTTCATGTCTTGTGTAGCGGATAGATGTTTTTCCCTTCTTCAAAGCTCTCAAGGAAAATTATAACTTTGAATGGAATGAAGACTGTGAGAAAACCTTCCAGGAGCTCAAGCTAATGTTGACAACCCCACAAGTTCTAACAAAACCAGAACCCAGAGATACTTTATTTTTATACTTGGCAGTCTCGCAGGATGCGGTGAGCGGCGTACTAGTAAAAGAGGTGAACAAGGCTCAACAACCAATTTACTACGTAAGCAAGGTATTACTTGACGCGGAGACTAGATATACATTGGTTGAACAGTTAGCTCTCGCCCTTGTGATGGCGGCACGAAAATTACGACAATATTTCCAGTCTCATCCAATTGTCATGCTTACCAATCAACCACTCAAGCACATTCTCCAGAAGCCCGACGTGTCTGGGAGGCATTTGAAGTGGGCTATTGAACTTGGTGAATTTGACATAGAGTTCAAGCTCCAACCCTTGAATAAGCATATGCCTTGGCCTACTTCATAGCAGAACTCAGTCAAAGGCCTCAGGGGCCAGCAGGTAACCCGACCAGCGATGCGGCGAACACATGGAAAATATGTGTAGACGGAGCGTCAAACTTCTCGGGCTCAGGTGCAAGGGTCATACTCATCAGTCCGGACAGACATACAGAAGTACAATGTGCACTCCGATTTGAATTTGATGCTACAAACAATGAAGCAGAATACCAAGCAGTTATAATCGCACAAGAGCTAGCCATCAGTCTTGAGCTTGAACACATAAAAATTTACAGCGATTTGCAACTAGTGGTCGACCAAATTGAGGGGACATTTGAAATAAAGGATGAGAAGATGAGCCTCTACTGTTGGAAAGTTCATGATCTTCAAAGGCTATTCATAAGTTGTGAAATCATAAAAATCTCTCGAACTGAAAACTGCAACGCGGATGCATTGTCCAGACTCGTCTTCATGGGGATTGATGGCCTTGACAGAACAGTCCACGTCAAGTTTGTAACAGAACTAAACATAAGCCAGGCACCCACGGTCATGGATATTGAACAAGAGCCTTGTTGGATGGATCCAATAGTTGATTATATAACTGATGGAAAGTTGCTAGATGATCAGCGATTGGTAAGAAGCATTCGATCTCGGGCACCACGATATTATCAGCGGAGTTTTATTTCTTCAAAGTTTCACTCTCCCATACCTTCGGTACCTTAAACCTTCAGAATCAGCCAAGGCCCTAGCAGAAGTCCACGAAGGTGTATGCGGGAATCATCAAGAAACTAGGGCCCTAGCCTTTAAACTTATAAGATATGGATATTATTGGCCTACCATGAAGATTGATGCTATGAACTACGTTATAAGATGTGACAAATGTTAAAGGTTCGGTAACGTCATCCACTCTCCAGCCGATAACCTCACTCCAATTCATTGTGCAGCCCCATTCGAGCAATAGGACGTGGACATCCTCGGTCATTTACCACTTGCTCGAGGGTAATTAAAATTTGTAGCTGTAGCCGTGGAGTATTTTACTAAATGGGCAACTATTTCAGAACCCAAGTTGAGGTCATTCGTTTGGAAGTCCATCATTTGCAGGTTCAGAATACCCAAGGCCCTCATAATCGACAACGGGGAGACAATTTGATAACCAGCAGTTCAGGAGCTTTTGCACCAATTTGGGGGTTGAGCACCGCCTGACGTCTGTTGCACATCCTCAAAGCAACGGCCTAACCGATGTTACAAATCGGATTATCTTGCAAGATCTCAAAACAAGGCTCGGGGAAGCAAGATGAGCCTGGTCAGAAGAACTACCTTCTATACTTTGGACTTATAGAACATCCCGCAAGACCGCGACAGGAGAGACCCCTTTCATGTTGGCATTTGAGGTGGAAGCAACATTTCCAGTTGAGACCAGACTGTCGAGCCTCAAGAGACTTGAGCCCGGATCTGCGGAGCACTCAACAGAATACCTTGACCTCCTCGAAGAAGTGAGAGAACAAGCCTCCGTCAAAATGGCATCTTACCAGACCATAACGGCGAATCACTTCAATTGCAGGGTAAGATCTAGGCAGTTCAGGGCTGGAGATCTCGTCTCAAGGAGAGCCAAGGTAGCCGGTCATGCCCAAGGCAAGCTAGGAGCTATTTGGGAATGACCCTTTGAAGTTATAAGACATGTGCACAAATGAGCATACAGTTTGAGAGACACCTCGGGGAAACCACTCCCCAGGCCTTGGAATGCTGACAATCTGAAGATTTATTACAAATAGTTGGTCGGGCTTGTAAGCTCCTGGGCTAAGTTTATTTTTCAGTTGGTCGGGCTTGCATGCACTAGGGCTAAGTTTACTTTTCAGTTGGTCGGTCTTGCATGCCCTACATTCGGTATTTAGGAATGATGAGTTTGTAAAATGATTAGAGTCGGGATTTCACCCCAAATAAAATGTTCTTAACCTTCAATGCCTTTAAAGCCTTGTCGCTAGGCAAACACCTCAAAGCCTTGCCCCACCCAAGCACCTTCAAGCCTTGCCACAGACAAGCATCTCTAAGCCTTGCCCCGCGCAAGTACCTTTAAGTCTTGCCACATGCAAGCATCTCTAAGCCTTGCCCCGCGCAAACACCTTCAAGCCTTGCCCTCAGCAAGCATCTCAAAGCATTGCCTCACGCAAGTACCTTTAACCTTTGCCATAGGCAAGCATCTCAAAGTCTTGCCCCGCGTAAGTACCTTTAAGCCATGCCACAAGCAAGCATCTCTAAGCATTGCCCCGAGCAAGCACCTTTAAGCTTTGCCATATGCAAGCATCTCTAAGCCTTGCCCCGAACAAGCACTTTAAAGCCTTGCCCATGCAAGCACCTTTAAGCCTTGCCACATGCAAGCACCTCAAAGCCTTGCCTCGCGCAAGCACCCTGAGTCTTTGCTCAAATCTCGAACAACAAATAGCTTGGCTCGAATTTCCTCGAGTACCATGCTATACCATTACTGTTCGGGGTTCAAGCTTAAAGTCCACGAAATTGCAACTTCGAATGTTCGAGTTCGATATCCTCGGGCTTGAGGCATGAAAAGTCCTCGACATCGCAACTTCGAATGTTTGAGTTCGATATCTTTGGGCTTGAGGCCCGAAAAGTCCTCGAGATTGCAACTGCGAATATTTGAATTCGGCGTCCTCGAGCTTGATTATTATTCCTCATTAGTAAGTATTTAACGCTGGACGCTTAAGACCTTGAGTTTTTAACTTGTTGATTTAGGTCCACGAAAGTGAGTTCAAGTATATACAATTGGTTCATGAGCAACAAACATCAGTGTGTCAAACGAAGAACTTACATTCAAGCTATGATCAGGGCAAACACAAGAAAAAATCCAACCCAAATGATCGGGCAATGTACTAGCAAAACACAAAAAGAAAAGATCACAATGTTCGGGCGATATACATCATCAAAATGAAATGAACAATATTTCTAATCAAGATCCTGGTCCTCGGGCCTGTCAACTGCTTCCTTATCATCGTTCTTGGCATCATCCTCGGTAATTGTTCCCTCGAAAGTAGAAAGCTCAAGGCCATCGGCGACTTCAGGCACGGGTCACAAGTTGTCCGGGCTGACATCGGGAAGCCTAGCCCTGAGGTAGGCTCGAGCTTGCTTAAAGGCATAGTTATAGGACCTAAGCGCATAATCACCTTTGATTGAGGCAAGCTCGCAGACCTTTTGAAATCCTCAATCACGGGAGCTCGCACCTCATCCAGTTTAGATTCAAACTCTTTCTCTTTTTTCTCAAGCTCGAGTTTGGCATCCTCAGCTTCATCCTTAGTAACCCCGAAGAGCCAGACCCCGGGCTACGCTCAATGTCTAAAAAAAAATCGAGGATAAGAAAAAATAATAACAACAATAATAATAAGCCGAGGATGAATAGAACTAGCTCATCTTTACCGTCATGGCCTCGAGCGTGTTCATTCCGACATCAATGTCAATGTCCGTCCTATAACGACCCACAATGGCCGGGATAAGTGTGCACATTCTATAGTCCTCGAGCATCGAACTTGTTGGTGGTACAAGCTTATCTTCAAGGTCAACAACCTCGGGCGTACTCCTTGGAACAGAAGGCCTCCTCTCAGTCGTCGAAGGAGGCGACTGTGGTGTTTGTGCTGGTGTTCCCAAAGATTCCCCGAGACCCCTCACAGCCACGGTAGGGGTCTGATCCTGGGCCCTCTTCTTGCCCTTCTTTAAACTTGAAGCTCGAGCCTGAGGTCCCTGGGGTTTCCTTACAGCGGCAGCTTGGAGGGCGGACGGGTCAAATGTTATCTCGAGCTCTGCAAACAAAAGAATAAAAACAAGTCAGCCACTCGAGGTTATGATCGGTATGCATAAAAAAAACCACATGATAGTACCCTACCCTCGACGCCTTTCACATTCGCTATATCGAGGATATCGTCACCGATGAGGTGATCCAAGTCATAGGCCAGAGGCTCGTCCAGCTTCTGCCTATCCCTCTTGAGCACTTCAAAATATGCCTGGCCCCCATTAAATCGAGCAGTATTAGGCATCATCCATTTAGGACTGAATAGGTGGTTGGGATTTTGAGGAATTATGGAAAATAACCTTTCTTTCCCCCTTTTCAGTGAGCTTGGCATTTTTGGAATACTAAATCTACCCCGAATTGACAAGTAAACAAATCAATTGAAGCTAGGAAGAAATTTGAGCTTGAAAACCATTCTTAAAAGATCAAGCCTCGGGCTTATGGATAAAGCCCGACATACAACAAAAAAATAAGTTATCATCCTCCACCCATTCGGGACAAGTTGCCCAGGCCACATATTATGCTCAACCAAGAACTCGACGAAGAAGGGGGTAGAGAGGCCACCTCATCCCTCCCTTAAGGGCATCTTTAAAAATAACCAACTCTCCATCCCGCGCACTTATAACCCTATCCTCGGGCCCCGGGGATCTAATGTCGCATGAGGGCATCAACCCGTACTCCCTAGCTATTTTGATGACCTTATGCTCTTTGTACCTAGAACGAAGGTTAGGCTAACTAACGACGGGCCTACTATCTAAAGGCACGGCCATAGGAATTATGGAAGGCCGTATATCGTCGAGTGAAGAACTCGACCCCGATAAATCACCACTAGACATCTCTAAGGAATGAAAAATTAGAAACTTAAATTATCTAAGAGTCACGAGTTCTTACCTTAGATCTAAACTCAAGGTTGTCCGAGGATTCTTGTGGGAGTGTAAAGTGACAAATGAAGTGGGGGTATGAGGGTATTTATAGATGTTTGAGGAAGTCAGAAAGTCCCATCATCTAGGCCATCCGTCTTGGACACGTGGCAATCATCTAACGAAGGAATTATGTTGGCTCAAGAATCGAGGTACTTGTGAACCTCCTTCAACCCGAGCACACCCATAAAAGGCCGATCATGCCTAACTGAAGGCTGATCATCCTTGACTGAAGGCCGATCATACCTAACTGAAGGCTGATCATGCCTTATTCTAGGCTGATCACGCCTCCAATAAAGGCTGATCATGCCTCCAAAAATGGCTGATCATGCCTAACTGAAGGCTGATCATGCCTCCAAAAAAAGGCTGATCATCCTTTATTCTAGGCTGATTATGCTTGACTAAAGGCTGATCATGCCCCCAAAAAGGCTGATCATCCCTTATTCTAGGCTGATCATGCCTCCAAAAAAGGCTGGTCATGCTTGACGGAAGGCTGATCATGCCTTATTCCAGGCTGATCATGCCTCCCAAAAAGGCTGATCATGCCTGACTGAAGGCTGATCATCCCTTATTCTAGGCTGATCGTGCCTTATTCTAGGTGGATTATGCCTAACTGAAGGCTAATCATGCCTTATTCTAGGCTGATCATGCCTCCAAAAAAGGCTGATCATGCCAAACTGGAGGCTGATCATGCCAAAATGGACGCCACTCTAACCACATCTCAGCCGAGGATTGGTGCTCGTTTCCTATAATGAACATGCATCCACCCCAGAACCTCGGGCACGAGGCTCTACTTCGAATGCACGGGGGCCAGTGATCACCCTAATTTTGGTATCTCGAGTAGCTCAAGTTCAAGGATCATCTCCGTCCCATGGAAAAAATGTTGCATCCTCGGGACATATTCTCGGGTAGACACCTCGAGGACTGGGTTTCCCCATTGGTTTCAGGCCTCCTCGAGATTACGACTTTTCGAGGAATCTGAGTCATACTAGGATACTACCTCACCTGGAAAGGACCCTACCGACAAAGTTCTATCCTAATCCAAACACTTGGAAATTACAGAATCAAAGCAAGTTGTCACTTCTAATCCCGGTAGAACTCATAGGGATTTCAACAATGTAATCCTACTAGGAATGTACTACCTACTCCTATAAATATATCATTCCAAATCATTATAAAGGTATGTTTTTAACATAATTTTCAACATATATTCTCTCAAATTCTCTCTCTGACTTAAGTATCGAAGGGGCGACGAGGACACACATCGACGCCTTTATTTTAGGTACCAGAAGATCTCGTTCGTGCTCATTCTCAGTCGTCAAGCTCGAAAATCAGCAGGTACGATTTTTGGTAGCATCAGTAATTGTTAAACTGTTACTTTTGCAGGATGAGGTCAGTTATTTGAGAGTGGTACTGTACTGGTTTATATTTTCAGAGGGACAGTGGTGCAGCACCGCTCTGACGAGGTGCTATGGAATTGTTGATGAGGTGCTGGACTAGTTTATATTTTTTCGATATGCCTTCTCTCCCTTCTCTCTCTTCAACATCGCCAACGCTTCAATGTGAACGCCGCTTCATCTTCCTTGCGCCATCGTCATCGTCATCGTCATCTTCGTCTCTCTCTCTCTCTCTCTCTCTTCTTTTGCATATGTTTATAGTTGGTATGGTAGTGGCGGTGGTGGTGGTGGTTTGGGGATTTTCTTCACGGTGGTTGGGTTGTTTCTGTTGGTGTGGTAGTGTTGGAAGAAATTTTCGATTTTAGCAGGCGGTGGTTAATTGGAGTTGCAGGTGGAGATGGTGTGTGGTGTTGGAGTAGGCGTTTGTGGGTGGGGGGTGGCGATGGTGATGTGTGTGATAGTCATGGCGTCGTTTTCGACGGCGACAGTGGCGGTGGTGATGCATTTCTGTTGACGGCGGTGGTGCGTTTCTGTGGTGGTGGTGGTGGTTATGCAATTCTGTGTTGGTGATGGTGGTGGTCACAAACGATTTGGTTGATTGTGTCCAATAAATTTATTGGTGTGTGACCAATGAAATCGATAAATTGTGACCAATAAATACCGTGTGATCTAAAAATTTATTAATTTGTGACCAATAATTTGATAAATTGTGATCTAAATATAATTTGTGATTTATGACTAATAAAAAATATGCGATTATTAATTTGATAGATTAGTGGTCGATGAATAAATTGTGATGTATAATTTTTGATTTGTGACCGATGAATAAATTGTGACCAATAAAATTTTTGAATTATAATCGTAAAATAATTTGTGACATATAAAAATTGTGATTTGTGACCAATTAATAATATGTGACCAAATTATATGTAATTATGACCTTAATATATTTCATTTTTCTTAAATTTGAAATTGGTGAATTCCCAATTATATTAGCAAGTCTCCATTATAATTGGGCTTCAAATTTTAGCCCTGTTACGGACCTTAGTTTACCCGCTCGACCCAAAATCAAATGGCCTAACGGTCACTGCAATTTCCATCGCCGTGGCCATAGCCTATAAAACCGTAAACCCTAGTAAACCCCATCTTCCTCTTTCCTCTGCTGTTCCCTGCATCTTACAGCAGCACGACGCATTTAGATACATAATCATCATGCCTTCTATTGTTGTATCGGAATCTCAATCCTCTGAAAGCAAGAAGAAAACTAAGAAGCAGCAGCTGAATCCCGAAACTCCGGAGCTTGACGATTCTGTTGAGAAAAAGACCCAAAAAGAGAAAAAATCCAAAAAGACAAAACTGCCCTCCAACCTTGATTCAAATACTGTTAAGACAACACAAAAAGATAAGAAGAAGAAGCGAAAAGCTACAGAGATTGACGAGACTGATAATGAGGAGGAGAGGAGCGACACTAGTTTGGAGATGGGCGATGCGATGAATTTGAATATGAAGAAGAAGATGAAAATCGGGGATGATGATGAGGAGAAGGTGAAAAATCCGAATGCACTGTCGAATTTTCGGATTTCAGAGCTGTTGAGGGAGGTATTGAAGGCTAAGGGAATTGAATCGCTGTTCCCGATTCAGGCCATGACTTTTGATACCATTCTCGACGGGGCTGATTTGATTGGAAGGGCACGCACTGGTCAGGTTAGGGTTTTTATTGGTATTTTTAAATACAATTTGAGGTTTTTCAGCTTAATTTTAGATGAATTTATCGTTAATGTAAAGCAGGCTCAATTAACTTACCTTTTTTTTGTTATGTTAAGCAAGGGCACTGGAATTTTTTGCAATTAAGGATAGAATTGGAGTTAGGAAGCCGATTGATTGTTGCATGTTTATTCCTTCTAAATATGCTATTTCTATTGGTCCTGATGATAGAAACCTTGGGTTTGGATAAAAAATTAGCTCAGAATTGGCTCTCTTTGTTAACTTCGCAGTAATATACAGTTTTATCCAAGTAAGGGTTTCTGTAAAATTCTTTTGCTTCTGATTCTAAATATTATAGGTTACTCCATGGTTAGGTATACAGAAAATAGACAACAGTAAATATTCAAGTGGATTGTTTGATTAATTAGTGTGGTAATTCTTTTTGAAAATTCACTGTTGTCCTTTTGTTCAAGATGGCAGAAACTTATTATTTTGGAAGTGTTAAAATGGTTGCTCTTTTTGTCATGTTGCCACGAAAGCACTGTATTTTGTGTATTCGGATGTATATAAAATTTGTAAGGCTATCTGATTCTTGAAATTATAATGGGTCTCTAGAAAATTGAATAACATCTAAAATTATAAGCTACTGCAATCCTGTTTGTATGTTAGAGAAATACTATTTATTGCAATATGTTGAGATGAACACTTTCCATTCAACTTAACGTAATGTTTTGTAAATTTTACTTTCTATTAACAGGGCAAAACTTTGGCCTTTGTGTTACCAATATTGGAGTCGTTGACAAATGGACCCACAATAGCTTCAAGAAAGAAAGGATATGGGAGAACCCCGAGTGTTCTTGTGCTTTTACCCACTAGGGAATTGGCCACTCAGGTAGTGTCTCTTGACCGAACAGTTTCACAAGATTTTTGTTTTAGCATTGAACTTTATTTCCTCCAAGCTATCATCTTATTATTTTATCATTTCTCGCGCTTCTTTCTTTATATGATTATAGGTGTTTTCAGATTTTGAAGTCTATGGTGGAGCATTAGGGTTGACATCATGTTGTCTATATGGGGGGTCTCCATACCAGCCACAACAGATACAATTGAAAAGGGGTGTTGATATAGTAGTTGGAACTCCCGGACGCATTAAAGTAACTTTTTACTAATTAACCTTTCTGTACTGTTATGCACCTGATTCTGTTGTAGTCTGTATTTCAAGAGTAAAAATGACAGAGCTGTTAGCTTTCTCAAAATTATACAGGATCACATAGAGAGGGGGAATATTGACTTAAGTTCACTGAAGTTCCGTGTCCTTGACGAGGCTGATGAGATGTTGAGGATGGGTTTTGTTGAAGATGTTGAACTGATTCTAGGTGTGTTTTACTTGCACAATTGTTTTGTTTTAATAGAGTGGATGTTGTGTATTACTATTAAGCTACTCTTTCTGCTAGCTACTGCAGTGAAATATTTAATGTCATTGACTCTCTGCTAGGTACTTGGTTTTTCATTCTTAAATTTTGTATGGTTGAATTTTAAGGCAAGGTGGAGGATGCAAATAAGGTTCAAACACTTCTCTTCAGTGCCACATTGCCAGACTGGGTGAAGCATGTATGTTTTCTTTATGTATTTCGTTCTTTTTTTGTTTCAATTTTAATTTTGGGCCATTTTCTCTTTTTTTGGGTATGTATACTTTCCCTTTTTTTTTTAAAGTTTGAGATCTCTACTTTGTGCTGTCAGATTTCATCCAAGTTTTTTAAAAAGGATAAGAAAACAGCTGATCTTGTTGGCAACGAGAAAATGAAGGCTAGCACCAACGTGAGGCATATTGTTCTTCCTTGCTCTAGTTCAGCCAGATCCCAGCTTATTCCGGATATCATCCGCTGCTATAGTAGGTTTGTTATTGCTAGCCTAACTGGTCTTTGTTACGATTTTCAGGCATGTTAGTTCATTTTATAACCCAGTCATTTGTTTCCATGGAATTGTTCTATTCAGTGGTGGGCGCACCATAATCTTCACCGAGACAAAGGACTCTGCTTCTACACTTGCAGGCTTGTTGCCTGGAGCACGTGCGCTGCACGGGGACATACAACAGGCTACACGAGAGGTAACTTTTTGTTTTATTATCTTTTGGGCCATCCATCTATTATGTTAATTTTATGAGGGTTTTCTTCCTGAGAAAGAAGAGAGGCTGTAGCACAATCCATCTATTATAGTTCTCCCTAATGCAAGTACTAATCATGGCGCTGGGTCTAGTTGACACTGTTCTAGTTTTTCGGTTGAACATTAAATTTTCATCAGAGTGATGTTCTTAGGTCTATCTTGCTTCTACCTCTCCATTGGGGATGAAGCTATATACACTCAGTAAAATCTTCAATTTGCACCAATAGGTCATTCTACGTTGATGTTAGATTGTGCTGTATGTGTGCAGGTCACACTTTCTGGATTCAGGTCGGGCAAATTTTTAACTCTTGTTGCCACAAATGTGGCGGCACGTGGATTGGATATCGATGATGTCCAACTAATAATTCAGGTTTGTTCCGTTTTAGTAGTTCCACTGGCTATTCTTGATTATCATATCCTCCTTGTATTGTGTACTCTAGATCCTGTTTGTAATCTATGTACCTGAAATATCAATTGTGTTCAGTGTGAACCCCCACGTGATGTAGAGGCATATATTCACCGGTCTGGACGAACGGGAAGAGCAGGTGAGTTGCTGAATTATTTTCCACTATTGTAGTTTCGAAGCTTGCGAACTTACGAGAACTGATTCAATGCTTCTCCCAGGGAAAACTGGTGTTGCTGTAATGCTTTATGATCCAAGGAAGTCAAATTTTTCTAGGATAGAAAGAGAATCTGGGGTGAAGTTTGAGCATATATCTGCTCCGCAGCCAGCTGATATAGCTAAAGCTGCTAGTGCAGAAGCAGCAGAAAAAATCAACAAGATCTCCGATAGGTGAGCTTTTGTTTTATGTTTTACTTGTATATGCTTGTAGGTGCTGTGACTCCAGGTACTCATATATTCTTAAAATTTTTTAGTGTAATTCCGGTATTCATGGCTGCTGTTGAAGAGCTACTAAGCACCTCTAATTTAGCGCCAAAAGAACTTCTAGCAAAAGCTCTCGCCAATGCTGCGGTAGGTTCTTACTGCTAAAGTATGTTTTTGATGCAAATCACCTTTTGATTTTATGTTTGACACTATCAGGTATGCTGTTTATTATGCAGGGTTATACTGAGATCAAGAGTCGATCCCTGCTCACTTCAATGGAGAACTACGTTACAGTCCTCCTTGGATGTGGAAGGCCCGTTTTCACACCATCGTAAATGCTTTAAACTCTTTTATCCATCTATTGATATCTTTTTGTTGTGTTTGAACATTGCAAAAGGTCAAAGGTGCAGAAGGTGACAATGACCATGCTGTTTACTAATGTGTCTGTCTTGTGAACCAGATATGAAATCTTCATAGAATAGAATGTGGTGACATTATATGAAATCTTCATAGAATAGAATGTGTTTTTTTCCCTGCCCAGAAACGAGCAATGCTATTTAGTATCACTTGTGTTTAACACCAGTTTAGGTAACAGCATTGTGACATTAAATAACAGGTTCAGTTAAATACAAGAATTTATGACCTATTTAATAGAATTATCACATGTTGACACCTAGACCGGTGTTCAACACGAGTGGTGTTGGATAGTATTATTCGAGAAAGACTGCATCTTACTACTTGTGGCTTAGGATATTAACTGTAGGATTCTCACGAGAGGAAATGAGGAATGTAGTATGAGAGCTGAAAAAGTTGGTCACTTGAGCATATCTAATTACTTTCTGTTTCTGTGAAAATGCTCTATATCATCCTGGTTTTACATAACGCCATCATATTTTCAGGTTTGCTTACAGCGTACTGCGGAGATTTTTACCCGAGGAGAAGGTGGAGTCCATAAAGGGTCTTGCTTTGACGGCTGACGGTAATGGTGCAGTGTTTGATGTGGCTGCCGAAGATCTGGACGCCTTCCTTGCTGGTTAGATCCTACCATTTGTCATATACTTTTCTGTTCAAAAAGGGTCGAGCTGTGATTAATTACTGCTACATTTTTGGGTTGCAGGCCAAGAAAATGCTAGTGGTGTAAGCTTAGAAGTAGTGAAATCACTGCCACGCTTACAAGAAAGAGAGCAGGCACGGGGAGGAAGGTTTGGAGGTGGTGGGCGTGGTGGATTTTCTGATCGGAGAGATGGTAGGTTCTCTGGAGGAAGAGGGGGATTTTCTGATCGAAGAAATGATAGATTTTCGAGAGGCCCCAGCAGAGGAAGAGGCCGTGGCAACAGCAATTGGTGAAAAACCCTGCACGCACCAACTTGAATGTGAAAACGGCATAGAAATTTTGGGACAATGATTTTTTTTCTTAGTATATGTTACATTACTATATTTTTAAAAAATATTTGGTTTTGTCAGCTTAATCTGATTTTTTTTTCCCAGTCTTTTATTGTTTTCTTGATTTTGTATTATTATTATTATTATTATTTTAATTTAAACTTTTGACTTCAATCGTTTCCAATTTATTGTACCAAACATATCATAAATGAAATTGTTATGTAACTTTTTCTTCTGGCTTGGATATTCTCAAGTCACTTGTTGCTTGTTAACAAAGTAAGTTTGACTCATTCATATAGCTCAAATATCTTAATTGCAATTGAAATTGTTCAAATGTTATTCAATTGTCATTGAACATTTTTTCAATTTGCTTTTTCAAAATGTTTGAATTGTCATCAAACTTCAGAAGTTTTTTGAGTCTTAACTGTACTAATCAAAATGTTATTTTGTTTGAAACTTTGTTGCTTGTATTGTGAAATAAGTCACTCGCAATTATGGCTATGTGGCATGGGTTGTGCTATGTGTATGGTACACATAGATGTGTCCCCTCTATGTGTTCATAATGTACACGTGTCCCCTCTACGTGTACCATAAGGTACACATAGAATAATCCATGTGGCATACGTGTCTTGTTTTGCTAAAGACTTGTTTCGTTAAGTGTATTGTTTGATACTTATTTTTTAGAAAGCTAATTTAATTAATAAAAAAAATAATCCTTACAAATAAGTAATTGAAAACGAAAATAATAAGCAAAATCCTCGATAATGCAAGAATGACAAATAAGTCATGAATTTAAGAAGGGAATATTAGGGTTGTGCTCTTTTTCTTTTAATATAGTGCTGTCATGGGTCTCCAATGATCAAAAGTGAAGTTCCATATCGCTACCTATTTAAATTTGTAAATTTTAATCTTCACGTGATTGAAATAATCAATGTGAACGTTGAAATTGAGTATGATTTAAGCGCAACGATTTTACCCTCCAACTTAATATCACGTGAAATTTTGACGATTTTATCATCGATTTTGACAATTTTGATCACATAAATTAACATACAGTAAGTTGGGTACACAATTTCTCACTTTTTTCAACCTCATCTCTAAGTTATGACTATATAATTTTTTTTAAAAATCAATAAAATTATTATGACTACATTTTTCCAAAAATAAAGAAATCAGAAAACAAATAACATTTTGCTCAAATTCCAAAATTCAGGCTCAACCGGCGCCCTCACATGGCTAGATTACTTCCAGACATGTCTACACACTCCTCACCCACCGATCATCGCCGTTTCATTCAAATTCTTTAGCCCAAATCTGAAAAATTCCCTTTCTTTTTCTCCATATTCGAATAATTTTCTTTCAAAATTTTCATTTTTCCTGTTTCTTTAGTTTCTTTTTTTCTCGAAGAAAAATGTTATCTTGATGTTATTATATTCGTATTCGACTGCAGTTATTTTACCATATTACCGTGTTTTTGATTGATTAACATAATGGGATGGTACAGAAGACCATTTCGATCCTCTTTTAATGCTTTTCGTAGCTATACCTCAAACATAACTGCACGCAGAAACCCCATTCAAGAATCGAGTTTAGGAACTGGTTGCTACACTGACTCTTTGAGGCCCAGCTTTACTAAATCAAGAATTTCTGAATTTTCTCAACCAATTTTTAGGAATTCTGCATTACAAAATGGTTTTAAATCAATCCAATGTAATAGCCCCTTTCTTCACGGAGCAAAGAGGTTTTACTATGTGGATAGGAACCAGGTTTATCACTTTAAGCCAAGGGGATTCAACAGGTGGTTTCAGAATCCCAGGAACGTGATTATTGTGGTTTTGGTAGGCTCTGGGGTTGTTATTACTATATACTTTGGGAATTTGGAGACTGTACCTTACACAAAAAGAACCCATTTTGTTCTTTTATCGAAAAATTTGGAAAAAGAGCTGGGAGAGACTCAATTTAAGCAGATGAAACAAAGTTTTAAGGGGAAAATCCTGCCCCCACTTCACCCTGAGAGCATTAGGGTTCAAGCAATAGCGCATGACATAATTGAGGCTTTACAGAGAGGTTTGAGGAAAGAGAACGTGTGGAGTGATGTAAGGTACTCACCAGAGAGTGTTGGGTTGCCTCACGAGACTAGTGGGCACGAGACTTTGATGGGATTGGGTGACAAGATTACTGATGAGGAGAAGTGGTTAAAGGAGGAGAAATGGCACAAGGACGATGAAATTCTTGATGATCATTGGGTGCAGAAGAGTAGGAAGGAAGGTCAAAAGAAAGGGATGAAATCTGAGAGTGGGCATTTGGAGGGTTTGAAGTGGGAGGTTATTGTGGTTAATGAGCCTATAGTTAATGCCTTTTGTATGCCTGGTGGTAAGATTGTCGTTTTTACTGGTTTGCTTAATCATTTCAGATCAGATTATGAAATTGCAACCATTCTCTCGCATGAGGTATTGGATGGATTTATAGGTGATCATTTATGGTACTGTGTTATTGCCTATTGGAGTTGTGTTTTTAATTTTGTTTCTTTACATGATAGGTTGCTCATGCTGTGGCTAGGCACTCGGCTGAACAAATTTCAAAGAACCTATGGTTGACCATTTTACAGTTAATTCTGTATCAGTTTGTGATGCCTGATCTAGTCAACACGATGTCACATCTCTTCCTAAGGCTTCCTTTTTCTCGGAGGTATACTTCACGTATTCTACTGTTTCGATATGGGCTTTAATCTAATTTGAAGGCGGAATAAAATTTGTATATGTTCTCCTCAATGTGTTTTGTTTCATGTTCTATGTTTGGCTCATCCATCAAGTGTATGTTTGTTATGCCCGTATTGGACGTAACTAGACACAATAATGAACAAGATTTTAATTTCTTTCATTATCCCGTGTAATCCAATCTACTATGTCAAACATTTGGGTTCAGCATTTGGCAAATGATGATTAGAGGAGTATGTATGTATAATAGACATTGCTGCGACATGTACGGTTGTTTCACATTCTAGTTTCATCTATTTAGGAATATGTCAGTGACCCATATTTTCAAATTTGACATATATGCTCTACTTTGGGTATGATTGCTCCATAAACTTACAATCGATTAGTTTAAGTGACAGGATATATGATCTCGTATTCAGTTAAGAATTCTCTACTTTTTACCAGCATAAGTGTCATCCCGTTCATTATGCAGCAAAAAACATTATTTGTTGCTGTCTGCTTGTTCTCCTCACATTTCCACTCTAGGATATAAAATCTTAAAAGAAAATGGCTGCTTATCCATGCATTTGAGAGCTATAGAATTCACATTGAGTACATTTTATGTAGATGTTTGCAGATTTCTTTGTTCATCTGTTTCTTTCAAAATATACATGTTTTCCATCGACCTTAGATTTACCTTTCCGACTAAAGTCCCTTGTTGATCAAGGAAATAGTGAATCATATCACCAGAAAGTCGTGGATTAACACTTCGTCTTGTTGTCGGATGAGTGGAGTCTAATTGTACGGTACACTATTATCTGACCAGGGGAATATTTTCAAGTATTATACGAGTACTTTGGGAAGTTCACACATATAATAAGTTGTCCTAATATTTCCTCCTATGAAAAGGGTATTAGGTCTGAGCCTCTTTTTGTTGAGTAGAGAGAACAAAGCAGAGAGGTCTGAGTTCACATAACATATTGTAATCCTTTTGCTTCAACTTTGTGAAACTCTGCAACGGCAAGTGAAACATAGGCTAGCTCTCGCATTGGCTATGAACCACTATAATTTTTGAGTTCTTGCTTTCAATTTTTTTGTTCTTGTTGTTATGTTGCTTTTGGTAGTACAGGATTAGTGATGAATCCATATCACACGTGCTTTGTTAGCAACGGGTAATTATTATTTTTTAAATTTATGTACTGTGTCGAATTCAGATTGTTTATTGCCTGATTTTCATTGAAGTGTGCATATTACACTGCACCTTATATACAAAGAGTTTGAACTTGGAAATTGTGCCTTTTGAAAAAATGAAGTTTAGCTGGCATGCTTTCTTGTAACTGCCAATCTTGCTAGGTTGCTCAGACCATTTACACCTTTAAGTTGTGGTCCATTTAGTATTGATGCACAACATATTTATAGTTCCAGGAGTGTTAGGTTTTTGGCTGATTGTCACAGAGAATACAAAGGTTTAAGTTATTGTTCAAATTCAACTTTTTTAACAATTCATCACAGATGGTGCCAAAGGGTTCGCCCATGTACTAAATTTTTTAGTAGCAAGTAATTAACCAACAGAAAATCACATATTATAACACATTGGAACTTGAAATCTAGCAATCAAGAACACATGCAATGCTTGTGCGTTTAGATTCTATGAAAGTTCATTTTCCCTGCTTTTCACGTCAAATTGGGAGGGTATTTACTGTACAGTAACTTTGGTTTTGATGAGCACATAATCCCCAGATGATTTAATGTTTTATCTTTTCACGAATTGCATTCGGCATCACTCAAAAAAATTATCCATTCCCTACCAGGATGGAGATGGAAGCAGATCACATTGGACTTATGCTCATGGCTTCTGCTGGGTATGATCCTCGATTGGCTCCCCAAGTCTACGAGAAGTTGGGAAAAATCTCGGGTGACTCAGCGTTGAGGGATTATCTTTCCACCCATCCTTCTGGAAAGAAGAGATCTCAAATGTTGGCTCAGGCTAAAGTCATGGAAGAGGCACTCGAGTTATACAGGGAGGTACATGTGGGACGAGGGATTGAGGGTTTTCTTTAGAGGAATGAGCCCTGCAAGTTGGAAGTACCTCTGCACCCTTAAAGCTCAAGTAATTGATGGTAATTAAAGAAAACAATATCTGATGATGGGTTGGGTGTGTGGGGAAGGTGTTCTTTAATTTTTCTTTTTCTGATATCATCTACATTAATCTTTTTTCTTTGCATTAAGAACGTGAAATCAACATTGTCTTTTTATCATGTTAAAGCTCGTTTGGAGATGATGGAAAATGTCCAAAAGAACCTCTGTGCTATGTGAATTCAAATAAAAATAAAATATTTTGTTTCCTTTTTACATTCTCTGTTGATCATGACTGAAAGCAAAAGAATACAAGATGGCTTATTAGTTAGGTAGACATCACCCTGTTATATCACTATTTATGTTGCCTAAAATTTGAGCCATTACTTCACTCTTTTACAGTTTTATTGGAATGCAGGGAATGTTCATCTCTATCTGCCACCACTTTTCTTGTTCCTCTTCACAATCTGTGCACCTTACCCAGATCAAGAATCCTCTTAGCAGCTTAGAAACGTCGCTTCCACAGAAAACACTATAGGGGTGAAACAAAAGGTGGCATACTATCAACCTACTTCTTTTTAAATGTAATAATGGAATTTCATGTAGTAACATCACCGAAGACCGTAGGGGTCGAACTAAAATTGGCATACAATTGACATAGCTATGAAAAGTCAGGGAAAGTAGTGGCAAAAGAAGCAAGCTGATTAGCCACATTTTCTCTGAATGAGAAACAAAATGACAAGAACCAGTATTTACTTCAAGTAATAGAGCTACAATATCATGTAAAAAATTAAAGCATCAGAGCCTAGTGAAGGGATGGATTGGAATGTTTATTGCCACGTGGAGGAAATTGTTTAACTGCTTATAAATGTTTCGTTGGTTGCTTAATATCAGAAGTTCCTATGTTAACATAGAATGTCAAATTTTCAATACTTCTAGTTAGACTCTCTCTTGAATTCTCAAAACTCTAAATTATGTACTCCAAAGATAGGAACCCCATGTTTTTGTACAATTGTTATCGTCTTTGTTGCGTTTCAGATTTTGTTTGTGAGTTCTACCCAGGACCCAGGTACAAACTTAAGCTTAAAAACCATAACATGTTCTTGATGAAAAAGAGTTTATTCCTCATTTGGTTAACGGATAACATTGATAGCATTTCCATCGCCTTTCAGTATGCAGAATGCGGCTACCAACAAGCCGGAATTGTAAAGTTGATATTCCGTCAATCCTCTTCTTCGGAGGCCTCGTTCAACCACTGCACCAAATACGTATAGAGAGAGAGCATTTAAAAAGAGGGACATTGTTCGAGCTTATTGTCCGCCTCTTCCTTTAGAGATGCCCAGTTAAGTAAAAAGAGGGACATTGTTCGAGCTTATTGTCCGCCTCTTCCTTTAGAGATGCCCAGTTGAGTATTGCCTCGTGTTAATTGGTTTGAATGACCTCAACAGAGGTTTGCTTCTCATTAGCCTACGTTTGGTCCCCATTTCTTTCAAAAACTCATTTTCATCTACACATTCTCTCATAAAATAATATTACACGTAAATTGAAAAATTTTAACCACACAATTTCCAAAAAATTACAATTTCAAAACTCATTTTCCTTTAAATTTCTATTAAAATGGAGCCCAAAATAATCGAACTACAATTAGCCCCCGTTTGGTCCTCATTAATTTCCATTAATTTGCATTTTTCAACCTACTTACGTTTTGTTACAGCATGCAAAACATTGCAGTGTCCAATCGCATGTTAGAAACTTGTAAATATCCATCTAACCGTTGGAGGTTAAATGGATTATTACGCCCTTGTTTTTGCATTACAATATACATTTGCGTGAAAACAACCATTGGAGGTCAAATGGACCATTTCTCCCTCGTTTTTGAATTATAATATACATGCACGTCAAAACATAGGGGCATTAAAGGAAATTTGCATTTGTGGTGGTTGACTCCAATATTACAATCACACGTTTTTACAAATAAATAATTGTGCACATCGATTACATCAACACATGGGCCCCATGTTTGTTGAAAATGTGGAATATAATAATGAGATAAATCTCACGCTCATATGCGATGAAGAAACTCAATTCACCATAAGGAAATGATGTGAAACAAGGAAGAATTGATAGGATAAACACACAATTGTGACCATCAATAGCATCCAAGAAGCCTATATATTTGTTCTGTTGCATAGCACAATATATTCAAAGACTAAGAAGTTACATGGAATTTCTGTGGTGCCACTTCCATTATCAGCATATTCAAGCTGCTCGTTTCTATCTTGTTTGACAGGTTACTGAAGTAAAGATACCCTTAGTTACAAATTGTTGTCCCACTATGACCTGCGTGGCATAAAAGCAAGAGGCAGAAGCTGAGATTACATCTTAGATCAAACAATCAAAAGTTAGGCCAATGTGAAGGATGAATGTGATCAACAAGGATGCCCATACACAAATGTTTCTTTTGGTTTTAGGATTTAAAATATGCAGAAGTGAACCATGCAATCAAACAAACAAAAGTTCAATCAATCTATATGCTGAGGAACTGTGGGAAATAAATGTGTCACCGAAGAATAGGGAACTACCTTGATTGACAAAACAGCAGCTGACTTCATAATCACCCTATGGCAAACTATTGCATATTCTGTTTACTACAATCTTCGATGGTTACATTGTTCCATTATATAACAACACTCTATTGAAATATTTGATCCAATAACACAACCTTCACCAACAACTGAATTTGATACTTCAGTATCAATTCCAATCGACGTCCCATGTCCAATGAAAGTAGGACTGATTTGTGCAGAACGTGACAACCCAACCTCTGAAAAACCAGGAGAAAGAAAAGCATCCCAATAGTGAGTTGAAAAGGTTCAAAAGAGAAGTACTCCAATCACAAGTCATTACTAGGATTAGTTTCTCAAAGTAAATGTTGGGCATTTTACTGAATGTGGCCATAAAAAAGGAAACGGTACTAAAAGATAAAATGGACGTGCAATCAGTGTTCTAAAAGACATAACACGTGGTTATGCGTGGAGACCAAGCTATGAGCTATACGAGCTTAGGCGAAGCATAAGCATAAAAAAAAAAAAAAACGTAAAAAGACGTTTTCTTATTTGAATATTATTTTAATTTTTAATCAATCAAAAAATTATTTAATAATTAAAAATAATACCTACTAAA
>CAIGRB010019054.1:0-13423 GCA_903798255.1 Fraxinus quadrangulata | reverse complement strand
AGAAAAAAAAAAAGAAAAAAATGCTTTTTAAAATGGTTCAAAGATGTAGAGTACCGTGTCATATACTTTTTATTCAGGGTTTCAATTTTAAGCAAATAAATAAATTACTCACATTTTTTAAAATATAAACTTAAACATAACCAAATTAATTACTTTATTGTTTGATAAAGTAAGTAAATATTTATAAATTTAATATAAATAAACAAATTACTCTATTCTTTAGTAAAGTAAGTAAATATTTTAAGTTCAAACCGCTATCCTCAATTTTAATAATTTCAAAAGTCTAAGCTTTATCATCAAAATGAATATTCAATTAACAACTTTCAAGTAAAGTTTAGTTTCATATTATTGAGTCACTTGATATTATTAATTCCATATTTTGTGCATTTTTAAATATAATAATGCGTAAAAAAAAAATTGGACGATTTTCATCCAATATTTTTTTAATGTGTACAAATAAATAAAAAACACGTCATTGCAATTTATCTTTCTAAACTTATACAAATAAATTTCACGACGTAGTAAGCTCAAACATTATTAAGAGAAGTAACTCAAACTCTTATAAATTAATCTATATTTTCATCTTTATTCGACGTGGAATTTTATTCCTTAAAATACCATATATAATATGAGCAAATATCTAAAGGATCGGAAGTTAATTATGAGTATTTATCAAATTATCCATATAATAAACAGTTTATATTGAAATTGAAATGCAAGAAAGAGATTCAGCTCTTATTCATATTAACATGCCTCGTACATGAGGAAGTAGTCGTTACATAGTCATTTTATTCTACTAGGAAAATTGAAAACAAACTACATTCCTCCATGGGCAAAACACCACATTTTTACGCAGAAGACACTCTTGGTTGCCCTGAAGATTTGCCGCCGCTGAAAATTAGTGTCTCCTCCCTGTTAAACTTGAGCTGCTCCGCCACCTGTCTCGAAACTTGGTATGCATTCACAATCACATCCACAGGCAAGCCTCGGAAAGATGAGGTGCGGCCGCTGAGAGTGTTGATCATGGCATTGTCATTGGTATTGAATTCTACCCACTCGAAACCTTCATCTCCGGCCTGCTTCACCACCGCGAAATTCTGTGGCACCGCCACGACTTGGCCCTCCTGGATTGTGTCGTCGAACACGGCTTGTCCTCTGTTATCCACTATCTGCATCCGGGCGTTGCCCCTTGTCGCGTAGACTATAGTGTGGCAGTTCATGTACCAGTGTGGTGACATGATCGCTTTCTGCGCAATACAACATTTAAGAAAATTCATATTTATCAGCTTTAAGTTGAGCTGAAAAAGGCTTCCGAATTTCTTACCCCGTGTAGGACACCTTTTGCAGCACTAAGCTGTAAGAAGCTGAGCATAGGGAGAGTTAGGCTGTTGGCGGTGGTGAATCGGCCGGCACGGGGGTTATAAATGTCAGCCCTGGACGGGTTGTCGATGTTTTGTCTGACCCTGGCGGTGCAAATTGTCTCCTCCAGGCCGTTAGCACGTCGATTCTGCTCTCCATATTGCTGTTCCTCTCCTGTGAAAGGGGGGCTAATGACTTGAAGTCCTTGTTCAATATTCACCATGTGGCCTCTCTGATCCTTTTCACCCTGGAGCTTCTTTGCAGTCTCCTGGTCGACATTGAAGGCCTCCGCCAGAACCTGAAAGGGGAATCCCTTGAAAACGTTGCCGAATCGGCTGAATTGCTCCTCAGTCTGCCATTGTTGTTGCCCTTGCTCTTGTCCACTTTGTGGGTTTCCAGCCAAGAAAAATCTCTACAACATCAAAAAAGTATATAGATTACAAACTTTGTAGACTGAAATGTAGCCAATTAAGTTAGGATTATTTACTCGGGGAATTTCATCGAGTTGGTTGGCAGCGTTAGAGGTATGTTGAAGAACGACAAGAACAATATCTTCATTTCCATTATTGTAAATCCAGTGAGCGGCTCCGGCCGGGAAGGCAATGATGTCACCCTGCCGGAAGTTTCCAATTTTCTGATGTCGGTCCCGGAACCTCTGGCCCTGAGACTCTTGTTGAGATTCCTGTGAAGACTCGAAAGTTTCAGGACAACCCGAGATCATAATCCCGAAAATTCCATTACCTGCATTCATACGACAATACACCAGATCAAAATTCTAACATTACTATAGCAACAAATCTGTAGTAAAGAGGTTACAAATTTGATGACGTGAAACCTTTAACAGCGTAGGCAAGGATTGGGGAACTGGCGTATGAAGGCATGAAAAGGCTTCTGCGGTAAATTGTATGACGTAAAATGGCAGCACCGGCGCACTGTAACTGATCGTCATTGTAATCATAGGACTCGGTGTATCCACCTTCTGATTGAATTTTGTATTTGGGCTGAAGGGCATTGATTTTTTGGATTTGGCACTTGTCCTTTCGCTGCTGTTGAGCAAAGCTTAAACTGAAGAGCAAAACCATAGAAAGAAAAAGCAAGCAAATTTTCGCCATCTTTGAGCAGAAAAAAACACGCAGTGTGTTTTTGAAGTGAAGAGGAAATTGATGTGAAGTGGCGAATGGAGTAGTAATAGTATTTATAGCAGAGAAGAAGTGTACAAATTTGACACCTACACGAGTGAATCGACAGAAAGGTGTGCCATTTTGCACTCTGCATGCTATGGCAACTCTTCATGGCTTCCACCTAAGGGTGTCTCCAGGGGCAGGTGGCCTTCATCTTCTCATAATGGTACAAATTACTGGTTTTTGTTTGTATTCGGGAGTGAAGTTTTGGTGAGCTTGAGGTGCATTATGAGCAATGAAGTCTCTATCCCTATTCATTGATCATCACAAGATTGATTGATTGATTGAAGGAATTTATTTTATTTTTTTATGGTCCGAAGTTTAGCGAGAATGAAAATAATCAAGAGTTGAAGAGACACTATAATGAGCGTGTAATTACGAGGAATATGAAAAGTGTAATTATTTAGCTTTTACTGGGTAAGTTTTCACCTTTTAACCGGAAGCACTTGTAGTTGTACATAAATGAGTACTTGGTTTCATCCCTCCTTTTTTTTTCAAAAAAAATATGTTAAAAGTACACATAACATTTGAAAAGTCATATGATGACCACATATTGGGGGCGTCTGTGGGTGCACCCCTCCCTCCAATAGAGGGCCACCATATGACATTTATGTCATCCCTTATGAATCATGCTTATGATTCATAAGCATGAATCATCCCTTATGATCCAAGGCTTTGAACACTTAGATTCTTGGATTTTTCTATTTGTAAATATCCGTTTACCCGTTGGTTTACACTCCTCTCACACGAGGAGAGGGGCTCACGCCCAAATAAAATATTCGGCCCCCCTATTGTGAGGGGGGCAGTGGGTAAACGCCCCGTGTACACGTAGCATGGTTCTAGATTCTTAATTTTCAAACAATTCTTTAAAATTTAAAAAATAAGAAAATATACCGATCACCATGTTTAAAAATATCAATTTAGCATCAAAGTGCAAATCCCAACATTCCAGTTTCTCGAGTAGATTTTGCTAACATTTAAGGTCAAAATATTATGGTACTGACTAAATAATGTAGTGTAGTGAAAGCTTATAGAAAAGAAGAAGAAAGAGAGAAAGTTATGAGAAATTTTAATATTCCAAATACTGGTTATAACTCTTATTTAAAGCAAGATAATAATAATAATAACAATAACGAAAATCTACTTAATGTAGACTAAAATCAAGATAATGACGAAAATTAAAATCCAAAATCCTGAGGATCAATCCACAACAACCATAATTGAATTTTGAATTTATTACTAAAATGAAATTATCAAAAAGCACAAAATGTATTTTTAGATACCTAAACTTCATAGAAAAAGGACGTACATCAAGGCAAAGCCCTTGAGATTTGTTCGTAGGCCGTTTCCATTCAAAATTGACCAAGTTTTTTTGAAAACGGACATGTCAATACCACGTTTTCTTGTAATCTTCCTCTTTCTCTACTACATCATTAAATTTGCCACCAAATTGATTTGGACGTGAACAACACTTGCAACATTGCTTTAAAGAGCTAATTGCACTGCGTGGGGGTTTATATATGCTAAAGAACTTGGCTGTCGTGTTGCGGGAACCGAATGTGATTCACTTCAGAGTAATTGACAGCCTCCTGGTCGTACTTAGCTTGTGCACTAAATATGAGTTGTAACTCTTGTTGCTTTATTCCTCCCAAGCGAAATGTAGTCTACGACGGGGGTGTAGATGAAATGAATGTATCGTTCGTTTCTTTCGCTACCAATTCGTGGCAATTTGAATTAATTTAAATGTTTCGACCATCAAAAAAAGTTCGCACCCATCAAGTTTTGTCAATAAAAAGAAAATAACTAATATAAAAAGCAAAATTATATACAAGGCAAAAGAATTACAAATAACCCATTATGCACACAATTTCTTTGTACATTTACTCCAATTTCATAAGATAAAGTTAAACTACCCACTTTTGCAAAATGGGTTTTTGTTTTAGTTAAAGATAAATGTATCACTTCCTCACTGGGCTGCTATTATACCTGAGAAAAACCTTTTTCTGCTTGAAAGTCCAATTCCCTATTGTTAGCACTATTTTCCCAGGCTCTCTAATGTGAAATTATTTATTTACACTAACCCATTTTCTTCTCATTTTGAAGCAAAATCGTGTACGAACAATCATTGTCCAGAATAAACTCCTCTTTGGATGTCACCTCGTACTCAACCTGGTTACATCGCAAGTCATTGTCACGTCAAACCTATGTCATTTCACACACAATGAGTATTAGATATGTTGAACTCGACAAGAAAGAGCCGTAGAGAATGAGTTCACTGACAGGCATCTGAATGCGCTCGCTCATATTTGCTTCATCTCTTACTTCAAGAACGTTGTCATCTGTTGAGAACTCAGTGTTATTATCTCTCATAAGGCCACCATATTGAACCAGCAAATTTTCAGGAGTGGCATACCTACATGTCCAATTAATTTCATTGAAATTATAGCATAATAACGACGTAATACAGCTGATATCACGTCTAAGAGCTTAAACTGTGTAACTTACTTGAGAAGGGTTTCTGTGACTCTTGCCTCTTGGGGACTCATCGAAAACAAACTTGATCTTGCTGTTTTGTGTAATGAGCCTCAAGTTTAGAGCGTGCAAAGCCAGAAACCATGCTGGAACATTAATAATAAACTGCTACAACACAATGTTTAGAGTCATTTGAACATTTAAGGAAAAAACTGTTATACTTTCCACTTTTCTTTAATATTGTTGTATAAGAATCTTCATAAATTGTGCTATTTTTCCACTTGGTCGAGCTCAATACTTGCGTTCTTGTGAACAATACCCGGGTAATTATCATGAAGCAGCAGCATCATCCGTTTCCTGCTAATCCACCTAACTTCATTCATAGCATGCCCTGGAGCATTCTTCAAATCTGTGATCTGAACAATTGAATCTACCCCACCTGGTTTAAAATCAAGATTTTGAATCCCATTTTCCAGACAATGAACTCTGCAATTCGAAAACTCATCTCCTTCCTCATTGAATTGGTTCCCAGATTTCTTATTAACAAACTCTCCCAATACATTGTCACAAAAGGGGCGGCCTTCCTTATCCTTGCCATTCAAGAACCGAGTATTTTCGAGCCTGGGATCGAAATTTTGACAAAGAACTTCATTAGCTCTAAAATTACTTCTCCATTTCAGCTTTCTGCGCAGCATGTTGAATGCAACAGACAACCTACTAATCTTTTGCCTTCAAGAATTTCATTAGGAACAATATCGGTCCCTTCAAAATTTTTTTTTTTTCCCCAAATAGGGTATTACCAATAATTGCTTCTTCTACCCTGCAACGAAATTTAGTCAACTTCCTGATTTCAAATGTGCAAAATTCATCACATCCTTGAGGTTTTGGCTTAAAGATTGCACCATATTCACAGGTTTCTTGGTTTGTGGTGGTGGCGTCATCACCAACGTCCAACAGAGCTACTTTCTCCACCAGCATTTTGCCAAGCTCCGCCATGCCGGAGTTATTCCAGGGATGCTGAATAAAAGGTATTTTAGATTTCCTTTGGAGTTGGAGGTTAACTGCATGAATAGACAATGGAACCGTTGGTTCAGATGGTGAGAATTATGGGGTCTTACAATTGAGATTTTAACGGAATTAGTCAGTGGTGCTTATGAAATGGAAAAACATTGCACCAAATTTTCTCAACGTAAGTGGAATTCAAACCAAATGCAACAAAAATAAGTGAAAAGGATCATTTATCAATATACTTTCCTTGCGTATGTACTTGTTGACAAAAATGATCCACTGAAATAAAATGAACCTTTCTTTTTAACAAGACTATTTTATTTAGAAATCAAAATCAAATAAAGGCTTAGTTTCATTCCTAATCTAAACCTGTTAACAGAAGATAACATCATTTACTTATTCGTACCTGGTCCGAGTCAAAGCTCAGATCAGTTAGTTATATTCCTAATTCCTAACAAGTTCAAACACGAAGTGTCTTAAAAGAAGTCAAATGGATGAAATACAATCAAAGCATTATCAAATATCAACTTTCTGACGAAAAAAGTTATGTATCGGTTTTCAGCCTCATATTGAGACCCATTTTTGACACAGAAAACGATCGCATTGGAAGATCGTATCTAAGAAAAGTTGTAGAATTTTTAGTTATCTTTCAAATGCATCTTGAATCGCCTCAATTGAATATCGAAAGAGAAAGATATGACCAAAATACTGAAAGTTGTCTAGAAAAAATTTCGTAAAACCGGCGACCTCATGGTTCATTTTCGAGACGCGAATTTTGGTTTTCGAATTTAAGTCAACCACTATGAAAAAAACTTTAAATACATGATTTGCAACCCTAGAACAAACCCAGAACATACAAAACGCCTCCAAACTCCATTCTTCATTTTTTCTCTTAAATTCATGAATTGTAACTTGGTCGAAGGAAACGGAAGCCTTGGAACTATATATTGTGAGATTTAAATAGTTTTTCTTATTATTTAATTTATATGTTGCGTATTGAATGTTCTTCTGCATTTATTTCTATAATTTGTTGCGTTTAATTGCTAGAGGGCCCANGAATTTTGAGCGCTGGTCTAGGGTTATTTAATAATTATGGTTAATTGGAACGCTGGTTTCCAACTAATTAAAATTAAGGAGAAATATGAATCAATTCCAACGATGAATATTCAAAATATGAATTGAATTATCCTTAGTTCTATGATCAATTGTGAATTTTCGATGATGGATGTGGACTTAGACCAAGGTTAGTCTTCGATTGTTTTCGTTAATTTAATTTTCATTGTTATTAATTGCGTTATTTACAATTGTTTGCATATAAAAACTCCTCAATCATTGTACGAAGCATAAAATATTGAATTACATACTCTTCTGGGATCGACCCTTACTTCCACTACTACATTAGTTTTAAAGGTTAAGGTATTATTTTTGGATATCTACGACCATACACACCATGAATACAAGTTGGTCTTGCAATTTGAGGTGTTTTTCCGCATTTTTTCTCCGCTGATATTGTTTTCTTCCTTTGATGAGCAAGCACAGCTTTTTCATCAACTAGGGCCTTTTTTTCTTCAAGTTCCTCATATGGTCTCTTGTATTCTTCAGAGCCAGAGATTTGTTCGATAAATGCTGTAAGTTCCTTAGGATTCTTAGAAGCAATTGACTCCACATCCCCCTATAAAGAAAAAATTGTTACCATAACTCATTCGATCGCCAACATTGTTCCTTGTATACCATTTGGTTCTTTCTCAATGTACCAGTTGGAAAGATGTTAAAGCAGTGGCAGAATCTTCAAACTGAGGTTTTCAATAAACATATCAACTTTTAGAAATTATTTTTTTCCTCAATCAAGTAATATTCTCCATAAAATAGTATGTAACTTTCCTTATTAAATTGATTTGCATAATTAAATAAACAAAATTTAAATAAATCAATTTGCAAATTATGTTGTAACTGTCTTTATCGAATTGATTTATTCTTTCGTTTTTTGTTTTTAAATATAGTAAGAGACAAAAGAGACGGTCTAACATCTACGTTGAGAATACTAGTCTGAACTCTCACACGAGTCGTGGAAGATAAAGAGTGCACGAGAACCAGGACAACCCCAGTTGGTAGAGTCGAGCCGATTTTGCAGGTAAAATGTCAAGACCTACTTAACATGCCACTGCAAATGCTACTAGGAAAATCATACGTACAATCATCTGTGTCCTTGTGCATTAAAAAGCAAATACAACCTAGTTAACTAATCACAGCGAAAACTTCTTGCAAAAGAAGAACACAATAAGTTTAGACACAATAACAGGCTAAACACACAACTTGATCTCGATCTTACAACCAAATGTGAGCCCTCACTCTTTGCTGCTTTTATTAGCACTCTCTGGTGCTCGAGCACTCGTATTATTCCTCTCACTCTGAATCGCTACTTGTGCTTGATCACTCTTATTATTCGTCTCACTCTGGGATCCAACGAACCCTATTTTCAATGAATTCAGGCTATCGGTTTCATGTTGACTTTCATTCTGCAGTGCTAAAGTTGCTCCTTCTAAATCAGAGTAATTAGGCAGTTCTTTTACATCGGAATGATTAGGCAGTTCTTCTCTTGCATTGGCATCAGAGTTAGGCCGTTCTGATTCTAAGGAAGCCACCATTTCTTCGTATTTGGAAATGACTTTTTGAAGCTCGTCGTTGAGGTTTAGAGCCTCGAAAAGCATCAGATCATCATCAGACGTGCTTTCGATAATTACCTGAAGAACAGGCAATGATTGTCGGCATTTCTCCAACATGTTCACAGTCAGATCATCCTGCAAAAACCCCCCAAAACAAGATATTCTTAGTATTGAAATCTATTTGAGTTTATTTGTGGATAAGTTCAAGTGCTGGAAAGGTCAAGATTGATCGGACGTCAAGTGAAATGGCAGCACATTGAAGAAAAGTAAAATAAATCACAAATAGTTTTTAACACCAACAATCAGGAAATTTCACATTATTTGAGAAAAACCGCATTAGGTATTTCACACGTAATACATGCATATCATGTATATATCAGAGAGACTTCTCTTTTGCCTTTTCCATTTTTCCGGTTGGTGTTGAGGAGGTGTCCTGAGGCCAATTCTTAAGAAACTAATACAGGACTTGAAACCCAGAAATACAAATTTAAGAAGGCCGGAAGCTAAGAAAGTAATAGCAGCATAAATATGGTGTCAACATAAAACAAGAGTAAACAAGTTTTGCATCAGGATAGTAAGGCCTAATTCACAAAGAGAAGGAATAATTCGATAGTTGGCCATTTACAGAACAAGACTATTCCAACATCAATGAGTAGCAAGTGTTGGTTCAGGATGGAAAAGCCTAGACCATGCAATTGCGAGAAAAGACTTGTAGAAAACCTTAAAAAGTTGACAAATATTGCTGCAATAATTTTAACTTTTTATCATAGAATAAGAATTACAATGATTTAAGTGACAAGTAAAGAGAACTTATTCATGATGTTTTTCGTATGCATTGATGGCCCTCACAGATACTGGAAATATGGCATGGAAAATTGCAGAAAAAATTATATTAGACCAGCTAGGTCATCTATACTAATTAACCGATAAAAATAACTGTAATAACAGTGGCAGCAACAGTAACAAGGATCGGAACAGTAATTCATTTATTTTCTGAACACAAAGGAGAATTTAGTGACCTTGAGAGGTTTGGATTCAACTTCAGAACTCAATATGCTGGAAAAAATGTCGAGACTATTTCGAGTTATTTCGAGAAACTCTTTCTTCTCTTCAACAGATTGGATGCCATAACTAATGAATGTGGCATCTGCAACATTTTGCAAACCAGTGTGGGGAACAGGATAATTTCCAGGAGGTGACCGGGGCCGTTGATCAAGATATGACTCCAGGCTGTATTGCGTGGGGGATGCATTTCCATCTTGTGTTACTGGAGGTCTCCCTCTTGTTTTCAAGTTCTGCCAAATTTCGACCAATTAAATTGCTGGAAGAAAAACTTATGTCACTAATATCTAAATACATGAAGCATGGAATTATGCACGGTCAGAAATTAGTCTGTCCATAAAGGAAGTAAAATAAGCCGATCTCTAAATACATGCAGCATGGAAACATGCACATCTAGAAGTTAGCATATCCATCACGTTCCACGTTAAGTTTCTATCTTAAAATCATAAACTGCAATAGTTGATCATGTGAAAGAAGTCGGAATGATGACACATATATCATAGAGAAAAGACACTTAGCTACACGGGAAGCTGTTATCATAACCTCACATCACGTTATGGTATTATATTGAAATATATTAGACCTACGAATTTTAATTCTTTCTGGTAGGCAATCACCACTTGAATATGCAATCCATAAACAACAGTAAAAATAAGTGCTTCAGAATTTTAAAGGTTGCGCAGAACAGACTTGAGACGGAAACTGTGGTGTACTTGCCACACACTCCATTGTCCAGTGAACTATAAAGAAGCTTACTCATTTTCACAACAAAAATTAATTGTTATAGGTGATGAACAAACTATCTCCCCGGCTAATGGTTAGTGTGGAAGTCCCTTGCGTAATTTATCAGCACAAGAAGGCTCCGTGGTAAGAGTTACGAAAATATACGGTCAACCAGCCTATGTGAGCATAGTTCACTCATACAGTGATCTTCCCCAACTATCAGAAATTATAAGTAGTTAGTCCATGAAAATAATAACAAAAATAGTAATCCATATGAATACAGGTTCAGTGAATGTACAAGTCTAACAAGAGACGTGAACAGCGTATATTCATAAGTTCGAATTCTTATTGCATGGTTAATCATTAACTAAATAGCTCCTTCAAATATTATACAAGCACAAAGTTGCAAACTTCATTGTTCGATATTTCATTTCCTAATATGATTACAAATGAATAAATTTCTCCCCTATCTAATAAAAGCCTTAGATCGCTTGGTTTATTGGGATATTGAAGCAACCAGTTCAGATCTCACTGTCAATGCTGTAGCCAAATCATGAAAATATCAATGTTGAAGATATAGGTACAAGTGCATAAATTTTACTCTCAGACAAATCTTTACTCCTACTACTTCAGTGCAACCATGAGGGTGAGGTATTCAATCAAAGAAGAGAGTGCAACTGACCAAATAAGTCTGATGAAACGCGGGCAAGTACTTGAGATCCTCAGACTCGCCCCAGGCCCGGATCAGCTGCATCGCCCTAGCCCTCTTCGCCTGCTCCGTCTTCTGATCATCAATCAACCTCACCATATCATCCAGCACCTTCTCCGACGCCACCTCGGAGAACATCTTTTCACAATTCGACGTGCAAGTCTCCAACAAGTCCAAACTCAACATCTGACTCACCGGATTTTTTCCGGCCACCAATTTTTTCTTAATAGCCTTAACGATTTCCGTCCCATTTAATTCCTCCTTATTGATCATGGCGCAAATGCGGAGGTTCAAAGTCCAGTTGGGCTCCTCCATGGTCTCCGCCGTGGCCTCATCGACTATTTTGGATTCCGGTGTCGGACTCTGGAGAATTTCCTTCATTTTCATGCTGATCGTCCGGCCCATCTGAGCGCCGCCCGTCTTTATCCTCTCTCCCAATGAAGAAGATGCCAGTTTCAGCTTAGACAAATCAAGTTTTTCCATTTCTTGAATTTGGAATCAGATTTTGCAAAATGGGATTCAGATGGAAAAAATTCAGTTCAGTTGGATCCAATTCTTCTTTTGATCGTTTGAAAATATCAGGTCTGTTGGATTGAGTCACTGAGATACGCGTGGCCGAGTATCTCTCGAGCAGTAGAGGGCCAAATGGAGAGATATTACTGTCTATTCAATCTTCGAGGCGGTGCCTAAAGTCTGCAATTAATAATTAAACCCTTCGCTGATCAAATTTAGCCCGTCTGGCTTCATTAAAATTATCTTTTAAAAAAAAAAAAATTTAGAACGATAAATTTTTCAAAAAAATATGATTAAAACAAAAAAAGAATTTTAAATTTACGTGTAATATTATTTTATTAAAAAATATATAATTAAAAAAAGAGTGAAAATACATTTTAAATAAAATTGAGCTTAAACCGAGCTTAATTATAATCTTGAAGAAAATTAATATGGATAATTGGTGAAATAAGTCCTACCATTTGTTTTGATTGTGCAACTTCTTCATATCATTTTAATTTTAATATCTGCACCCTCAAATTGAAATTTATTTGTGTAAAACATCGTTACTATTATTTTACTCAATCAAAACCTTACAAATTAACGAATTTACTCTTCTCGTTAAATAACTAATAAAAAGATAGTCAAAGTCATAGTCCTAAATTTTTAAAATATAAATCGCTTATTTAAAGAGAAGTGTATATTGGTCATTTCATAATTTTTAATTGAGAAAATTGATGAAAATGACATTTTAAGCAATAAAATGTGAAAATAAGGGTAAAAATGTCAAAAAATGAAAGATGAGAACGTTATGTGCTAATTACCCTTTCATTAATATCTACCTATTTGCTTCATTTCAACATCTGAAAAATAATCAAATTATACCGTATGCTTCTTTATTTGTAGATTAATTCTACAAAAAGTTTTAATCGATTAAATTGCAGTGTATAATACCATATACCATGTGACATTTGTTCTATGTTAATTAATGAAGAGTATATAAATAACTATTGTCTAAAAATATAAACCCTGAGTATTTACTATTTAGGATGTGTTTGAGCCACACTATTTTGAAAAAATATATTTTGGAATAGTAGCTTGATGGAAAATATGTGGTTGAATTTTTTTTTTATGTAATAAAAATATTATTTTATTAAAGAATGTGTAATTGAAAATAAGTAAAAGAATAAAAAAGAAGAAGAAGATGTAAAAGAAACAAAAAGAAGAAGAGGTACCAGAATGTACGCAGACAAAATTTGGGGTGGAAATTGTTAAATAGAAAAAAGAAAGGTTCCACCGAGATTTGAACTCGGGTTACTGGATTCAGAGTCCAATGTCCTAACCACTAGACCATGGAACCATCTTGTGGATGTGGCACGCATTTTAATATTTAAACTAAGGATAATAAACAAATAAAACTAAAACCAAAAATAAATAAATTGAGCCTGTTTTTATTGTTATGGTCAACTCATAGTTATTAAGTTAATAATTAGTAAAACAAGAAATTTAACAAATAATCACATATAATTTTAGCTTGTATCTCTTGTTCTCTCGACTTAGCCCATGTTGGACACCCATTTTGGGTATTAAAAAATTTCTGAAATAGTGATTGATATAAAATTGTGTGGTTAAAAAGTAAGGAGAATATTTGGGTTTATGTGTAATATTATTTTATTGATAAAATGTGATTGAAATGAAAAATGAGAAATAAAATGGATTTCAAACAAGGGCTTATTTTATTTGAATTGAATCAC
>CAIGRB010019049.1:0-14571 GCA_903798255.1 Fraxinus quadrangulata | reverse complement strand
TCATGATAATATCACTTGAATTATGCTTCAAACATATTAAATCTTTGCAAAATAGCATCAAAATCATAAATTGTCTATAATCACATTTATTACATGCATATCAAATATCATGTATTGTCACACTAATGAAATATAGACTTGTGATTACATCCACCACATGATAATTTATCTATTTATACAAGTTTTCGCGAAACTCATTATGTAAATAGTCGTATATTTCATATTACGACTTTACTTTTTCCATTTTCATTTCGCATAAATATACCTTTATGTGTTCAGATTGTAGATCAAGAAACTTCATGTTTCTCTAGTAAATTCTTTCACTAGGATCGCGTCATTTTATTTACCCAATCATTACTTCGATTGATGACGAATTTATTTTAATATCATCGCTACTTATAATATGATGGACTACGTCATGCGCAAAAGTGTTGTCGGCAACTTTTAATTTTTTCGATTCTATTATTTTCTAGAATAACATAATTTATTGAGATATCTCAATTTTCATTATTTTAGGTACCTGAACCTCTTCTGAGATTTTATAATATGTCATGTCTAAGTACTCATTAAGAGTATATACCTCCTTAATAAGACCATCTTTATCAATTGTTCCATTTTCGTTTGGAGGATATTGTAATAGAATCGAATATTATCACGCTTCAGGTGTGCCATAAATTTATCAAATATAATATCAACGAATTATCTTTCCAGGAGTCAATTCAAGTTGCAGCATTTAAAGATGATGTGTGATATTGTTAATCTCTTTGGTAATTAAATGCATTTTAGTAAATTATTCTTCGAACTTCTGGTTCGAATTGTCTTTTGTGATGATTTAGATAATGATACATTTGTGCATTACTTTCAGCTTCTTAATTTCTTCCCCTAATATCGAGAGAATTGTCCAATCAAAATGACAATTATTTTTTCAGCGTTATAAAATATCACCCATTTGAAATAAGGGTTCAAGCTACGCATTTATTCTCAACATTCTTTATTTTCCATCTCAGTGCATTGTGGTGGATCAATTTTACATATACTGCACTATCGAAATATTTTGATGAAAAAATTAGTTTTGACCACAAGCCAAGTTATAATTGTGAGAACGATAATGTTGACATGATGCGTAATGATTTTCCCTAAATAGAAATAGAAAGTAATTTGTTCTCAATTAAATTAATTGAAGGCGTTTAACAAATAATAATGTTAAATCATTTATCGACATCTCAACTAATACTTAATAAAATGTTGATATTTAGGATCACTAGTATTAAAAAAAGACGCACGTCTTAATTGTATAATCTGAAAATTATACTCATAATTTGAGGAGTACTTTCGCAAACTTCAGGTTGTGAACACCATGCAATCATCTAATATTTAAATCAAATTTATTAGATACAAATAATATTTAGATGATCAACACGGAGGATGATTGGACCCTATTTGTCACTTTGATTAATTTTTCGAAATACAGGAAATTCAATCCCTATTTTAGCTATTGGTTATCAATTTTCGATAAAGAGAACAAACAATATATAGTAGTTCAATGAATTGAAGAATCTTCAGGTTCTTTGTTGATTATCAAATTTTTAATTTTACATCATTATTGATTCAGTGATTGTCTAATTGATTATGTTAAACAATAATTGAACTTCTGATTCAATATAATATTTGTCATTTGAATAACTATTCAATCAAATAAAATACAATTAATTCTCAAAAATATAATCATATAAAAATAAACGTATGCATTACATAAGTCGTATGTTTTCTATCATGGATAAACACAAATTCATAAATTGCACATATGATATTTCTTTAAAATATATGCTACTTCGAGAGCACGTTGTATTTTACTATTGTTTATTCAAGAGTAATATGGATTCTTCTGGAATATTAAAATTGGAACGTCTTGTCATTTTTGGACAAGTAATATTTCGCTTGAATATTACCATAATATTTTTTTCAGAATCTTTGTAATATTCTTCAGGAATATTAATAGAGTTATAAATTAAGTTTCTTCATGAAAGCACAATTAGAAACAAATTATATTCAAGAATATGATAAGAAAAAATATTATAAATTTTGAAGATTAATAATAAAATATTACTTTAACTATTGTATGTATAAATCTGTGCTTCTTAAAAAGAAACAAAATATTATAAATGTAATATTCATTTAGAAGGAATACTATAATATTCTTTTGAAATATTGATTTATATTGTTTCCTCTCAAGAATAATATAAAATATTATTTTGGAATATCGTACTAGAATATTAAATGAAAAAAATTAAATTTAAGCAAATATTTTTCTATTATAAATTGATATAGTCAAATTGATATAAATAGATCGAATAACTGCTTTGTTATGTAATTTAAAATTAAGAGAATAACGACATTTTCTTTGAGCATAAAAGAAATTTTTTTAAATTCAATTGGCTAGGACTTCTTGTCTTTCTTTGATTTATGAAACAAAATTTCTACCTTAATTGGCTAGAGATTTACCAACAAAAAGAGAAATAATTTTTCCTAACACAATTGATTAGAATTTCGTGTCGATAACATATTATAAATTAGAGAGAAAAAGAGATAAGCTAATAAACTTATTTGTTTTATTAAGAATCAAAGTCTCATATTTATAAGGAAGAATTGGGGTTATAAAGGATACAACAACCATAATGACCATGATTGCATTGGTATAATAATCATTCATAAATACTACTTACAACAATTTGTGTTTATGTTTTTACTGCCTTACAGACATATTTCTCAAAATAATTTTTTCCTGTAAAGGAATAAAAATCTCACATCTAATAAAGATGAAAAAATAGATTAATTTATCAGGATTTGAGTTACTCCTTTCACAATGGTTGACTTTTTAATATGGAATTCATGTTAAGGGATAAAATTTCATAATGAATAAAGATAAAAATATGGATTAATTTATAAAAGATTTGAATTACTCATTTTAATAAGGTTGAATTTTTAAGATGAAATCTCAAAACTTACATGGTATCAGAGCCCATTAAACTCTAATGAGCAATTCGATCCGATTAACACTCAAAGAGGAGTTTACGAATTTCAAGATTGGTCTGTTCAAACAAGTTACCATCTTACGAGAGCATTTTAAGGGATAAAAATTTCATATCTAACACAGATGAAAATACAGACGAATTTTCAAGTGTTTGGACTACTCCTCTTAATGAGATTGATCTTTTAAGATGTAATTTCAAATCTCAGCATTTCTTACCAGCAAAATTTAATTTCTACAAAGTAAGTCGAGTCGGCATTTCATTGTCACCGAATTCAGCATTTATTACATCATGCTTTTTTCTTGTATTGCACATGGCAGAGTTAGATTGAATGAGAGTTGGTGTAGGATTTATAGCTTCAAGAATTATTTGGTGCAGGAGCTTTAAATAAGAGCACGATAGTTGATATGTTGAGCAGTTAATCCGACATTGCTTTGCAATAGATCTGATGAATTGAAATTTTCTCCAACTTTTTGTCAAAGATGCAGTTATGGTTTTCTGTGAATTTGTCCAGAATTTAACACGGTCCATTTCCATCACTGCCAAACCTTTCTGATTTTCCTTATTGTTTAATCGATGACCGATCTACCATTCCATGTGAGGGAACCTTCCATGGGTTGCAATAAACAAGATTTTATTTTTACTTTCGTATTCTGTATAGGCCTATATCATACTGTATAATTATATAAATGCTTAATGTTTTATCTTAAAAGATCATTTTTACTTGTCTTGTAGTGTTTTTAAGCGGTTATAAATGGTGGGTCTTATAAAATATGTATTTAATAATTAAATAGTAAATTATGAGTATGTGGATAAAAAAATATGTTTAATAAACTTTGTAGATGAAATCCATATATGTTGATTATTATTTTTATACTCAACGATTTGGGAAATCGGCATTAACTAACCCAACAAGATTACGACATGTTTGGGCATATTAATCTTCGAATTCAAATACTCGTTTGAGAAGTAGACGAACTGAATTACTCTTTTGAGTTTAATTGGCTCCAATATTGTATTACAGCTTTGAGTTCTACCTTATAATATTAAGGAATAGTCCAAGTCCTTTATTTTTGTTAGTATTTAATATTTAACTTACTTGAGATTCACCCTAAACAAACTTTACCGGGTTAAGTATCCCAATTGCCATTGAACTTCTATAAATGTTATTCAATTGTCATTGAACTTTTCCAAATGCTCACTTGCTTTCATTGAACTTTAACAGTTTTAGTTTTCATTAAACTAATAATTATGTTATCACACCCGTCACCTGTCATTTTAAAGTTAAAAGACTTGATAAATTTACCGAAATATTATCAAATCCGTCATTCCGCCAACCTTGTCATCTATTGGATTAACAGGGTAGCTGATGATATAACAATTTGATAAGTTTAATGACAAGTCGAAAAAATTTTAAAATTTAATAGCAACTAGAAACATTTCGGAAATTTCAGTGGCAATTGAGATATTTAACCCTGCGTTCCAAAACAAACAAGAAAAGTATGTTTGGTACATATTTTTGACCAATGTAAGGGTATTTAACATTTTTCTTTCATTTTTAGCATTGTCCAATATTGTACAAACTTGGGATGGCAACGGAGAGGGGCGGGGAAGGCCCGCCAAGCAATTCCTCGCCCCGTCCCCGCCCTGTTACCCCTATAAGGCGGGGCGGGGTCCTTGCCCCATTTACTACCCCTTTTATTTATTTATTTATAATTTATTTTTATTATCCATATTCATTAGACTTAAACAAATATAAAAAAAATTTAATGGGGCGGGGCGGGGGGCCCGTTACCCGTCCTGCCCCGATACCCAATTAAGCGGGTTATCCTCGCTCCGCGGGTATCGGGTTTGTCGGGTTTTTTTTGTAGAAAATGTAGAATGCATACGAATTAATTTAGTAGGAATGGTACAAGGTAACATTTGCATTGGATCTATCCACACTTATTATTATGGTGGAAAATTACAATGGCATAATCAACTTATCAGCCGTTGTTTCCTATCCAATTCCATTGAGGCCGTTTTTTTTTTTTTTTAATTTGTTCGGTGGGGAAGAAACTAGCTGAGGTTGTACCAAATTTTATAGCATAAAACTAGAAGCCAAAATCACATGTAAATAGAGTTGGCCATTCTATGAATTTCTTTGTGATTGAATCTTCGATCCAATGAAACGAAGGTAATTAGCAACGTTTACCCTTCTTGCAACCAAGCGCACCTGCTCCCATTGTGATTGAACCTATAAGAGAAGATGGTCTTGCACTTAAGCTCGATGCCTTGGCATAATTTGAAGATGCTCCGGCACCAGACAGGGTGAAGAAGGCACCGTTGAGCATTAGGTCGCCTTCGGATCTCCAGTTCCATTTCTTCCACTCGCTCTCTGGTGCATCCTCGTGTTTTGTAACCTTAAAAACACACAATACTACCTCATCAGCTAGTGTATACTTCAATTTCTCTTCTACGAATCGAAGCAACCAAGAACTAAATCTTAGTAGATTGTGGCAATAAGGACACTCTTACCACTTACCCTTCTGCATTGCTTGTATCAGCTAGTGTGTACTTGTTAACAGATTGTTGGAACTACAAGAGTAGAATTTAACGAAGTTTAATGCAACCTATCTCTTTAATATCCAATTTATAATATCTTTTGATCTTTTCGAGGAAATAAATGCTTGGTACAGTGGACTCAGCTGTATTAAGAAAAAAAAAAAAGAAGCTAAAATTTTGTCTATTATATAGTTATGTTGAGCACTGTGTGCCGAACAAAGATTATAAGTTCTGCTTGATGATGATCCTCACCTCTTTGTTAAATATATCATTAGGAGCAAGAAATCTGTTGCCTTGGCAGTTGATCGTAGGATCTGCACTACCCCCAATTGCATACATTTCCCAGTGAGTATAGTCATTGTTCACCACATGAAAATACCCATGTCTACACCTGCAATAAACATCATGTTAAAACACTGCGTGATGTTTGGTATGCAGTATTAGAATGTACTAGACAATACAAATAAACATGAGATTATTACAAACTTTCAAATTTATGTACCTTGGCATTCTCTGCACAAGCCCTTCACCGAAATGGTTGAATGCAATGGTGACTTGCATGTTCTTGTCAAGCTTATAAGTATCGCTATGTCCCAAGAGCATGACCTTATCATGATGTGTCAAGTAGTTATTCGATATTGTGATTGCAGTCGATCCATGGATGGCATCGATTAGTCCATCTCGACAATTAGATAACGAACAATGATCGACCCAAACATGGCTGCCACCAAATATTGACACCCCATCACCATCGGATAGAGTTCTCCATCCATAGTGCTCTGGTGAGTCCCTCACATATGCATTCCCTTTCTGCTTACAGTCATGTATATTTAGGCCATGGATTATGATATTTGTCACATATTGTGCAGTAATACATGCCCCTCCTGCAATATGTACACTTGCACCTCTACCATCAATGGTCTTGAATGAATTCATCATCAGCTCTTGCTTAAGCTTAATCACCATATCGTTGGCGAAAATAATCCATAACGGTTCATTTTGGATCACCCCGTATCTCAAAGTGCCCAGTTTTGGATTCACAGCATCATCTCCAGAGTCCGTCACAACATATATTTTACCGTCTCTCCCACCAATGGCTTGTTTCCCGAACCCAATTGCGCAATCCGCTAAATGCTGCCTGTTTTTCTCCCAATTGGGATCACATCTCCAACAATCATCAATTGGATTGCCAGTGGCACAAGACATGAATGCCAAATTCCTTCTTGATGCATTGATTTTTCTGTTAAAAAAATTAAAAAGACATATTGTTAGACTAATGTATGGACTTTATGCCTGTTTGGCATGAATGATTGAATCGCACTGGACAATATTAAGAAAGAAAATGAAGCGAAAATTTTGTTCATCATAGTGTCCAATCTGAAGCGATTCAGGGTTTGAACTGAAGTTTCTTACTCGTTAACTTCTTGGACTACTGATTCAGGATCTTGGACTGGTGAACAGAATGTGAAGCTTGGAGCTAATAGAGGAAGAAGTATTAAAAGGTGAAGTGAGATTTTCATATTTAGTTCCTTATTTTATATTTGGTAAAAGAAAAGGAGAAAAAAGCACAGGGGGAAATGGAGAGAGTATGTTAAGAGTCATTGAGATTTATATAGAGAGGAGAAATATACTGAATGAAGCATTTGGGTCCACTTTCTTTATGATTTCGAGTTCTGCACCTTTCCGTTTGTGAATATTAGAGCATTGATCTTTTTAGAGCTGTTAAAAGGGGGAAAACTTTAAATATTGGACATTTTTAAGTTAGCATGAAGTATTTATTAGATTGCTTGTGAGGGTTTAAACATTAGGAGCATGTTTGGCCCCGCTTTTTAGTAGTTGCTTTTCGGCTTTTTTCAACAGTGAGCAGCTTAAAAATGGGTCAATATCTGAGTTCAATAAGATTTAAAGCTTGTTTATCACATTTTTTTCGAGTGAAAACGAATTTTTTTTTTGGAGATCGTATGGTTTAAAAGGGAATATTGTGGGTTATATAGAATGTAGGATTGAAATTTTTTTTGGAGAAAAATGATTTTAAAAAATCTATGTCAAAAAAACATTAAATATGACACGATTAAGAGTATTTTTTAGTATTTTAGAAGGGACATAACCGGTAAAGAGGGAGAATGAAGGCAGTTTTTAATTTAGACTTTAACAAATACCGAATTTAGTAAGTAACAATTATAATATGCCTTGTGATAATGTTTGTTTGCCGACATTCAGCGAAATCTATAGGAAGATTTATGGTACAATTTTAAAGGAATCGATAATGTCAAAATTACGAAGATGTACTAAACTCGCAACCTGGGTCACACGACAAAATTACAAAGAAGTACTAGACTCTCACAAGACATAGGTAGGGTCACCGACAGTTCTATTCAGACTTAATTTTGTTTGTTAGTATGTGAAAACTTGAGGCATAAGAGCATTCCTTGTAGCCATTGCAATAAATTATTATTGTTGGGTTGATTAATTTGTAGACATTGAACTTTAATTTGTTTGTGACTCATTACAGAACTCAACAAATATTTTTCGTTTCAAGTCATTGATTCAATTTGACGTCCATTTTTTTTTAATTGAAAACCCTGCTAAATAATCTAATCAATAAGTTTTCAGTTAAATCCTATGACTCGGCATATAAACATATTCAGTTAAAATATGGATGTTGTTACTCCTCGCCTTTGTGGCTCGGAAAGATTTTGCCACGTAGACAGAAAAGTCAATAAGAAAGTCAAACGAAAACCCCTGGGGCCAAAACATGAAGAAGGCTTATGAGCCAAGGTCCTTATACAATCAGGACCAGTCCTCAGGCTGATGCGCTATCTTAAAGACGAAGCTGTCTAAAAAAACAGAAAGGAGCTGAGGCCCTCCGCTTGGGGAGCTACTTATGAGGTCCCTCCGAGGCTTTCAACTCTTTCGAGGCTCGTTAACTGATGTTGTTCCTCGTAGAAGATTTGAGGATCTCTCTGAAGTGATTGATGTAATGTTTGTAATAAAGTTGTCAGTATATCAGCCTATTATATAGGACGACTGACCCCATATGAATGTATTAATTGTATGAATAGATAGTGATGTGATGCCCCAATTAGGGAGATAAGGTCACGTGGTTCTGATCCAACAGACACTACGTCGGCCAATGTAGTATAAATAGAGTCTTCTTGTAACTTAAACGGGGTGGGATGATGGATCAAAACGTGAACAATCATATATTCGAAATATATGCTTGAATCCTCGAGAATTTCGTATGAACACTTGCTTGAATACTTTTCGTACTCTTTGCATGTTTATTGAACGTAAACTCCAACATACAATACATTAGTCACTATATGTATTTTTTCTATCCTTCCACATATTCCTATTTTGTTGCGACATAGATTAGTTTTGATTTCAATTCGGCAATCATTGTTAGCGCGGTTGCTTCTATTCCATCCGCCGGAACTTGAACATTTTTGTTTCTCGCAGTAAAGTAACTCCCGCGTCCATTTCCTCCTTACTACTGCCGTTATTCCGGTAGAAACGCCTCGAAATCGTACTTGACTTGGAGTAAGTGGGCTCGACATCCTTTGGCTCATTTTCAGGGATCAACAGATTAGCATCGTCTGTGGAAAATTCCTTCATTAAACTATGAAAATACCTGTGGGAGAAAGCCTGCTAAAAACATTCTGGCAAAGAAGGTTCTTACCCTTGAAAAAGGAGATTTTTTGAAGAAAGAACCACTGAAAAAACAAAAAATATGATATTTGTTCGATCCTTGAAGAAAGGAAAACTTGCTTAAGGAAAGTGTTCGTGAAAAATGAGTTCAAGAGGTTATGAAAGCGCACCCCGAAGGACGAGGGAACACCCTGAAGAAAGGAAACTCTCACAAGCTGCCCCAGTTGCTCGACACCGACCCCCACAACATAGGCGATGTGGGTCTAGAGGCGGGGCTAGAGTTGCAGCTAGGCTTACTAGAGAAATGGCCACAATAGGTACCAACATGAGAAGTATAGCCCATCAAAATATGGCCGTGCATGAAATATTGATGAGCATGCAGGGCCGAGAAGGGTACCCCATTATACAGCCCCTGAAAATGCATTCCATGACCCTCAGGAATACTATGATGACGAAGAGGAAGTCCAAAGCTAAATGGCAGGGCACCATTACATTAGGGTGCAAGCACCCCAAGAAGGGAAAGTTGAGGTTGATACATTAACCAATTATGCCTCAGAACAACCTCATGAGGCTCCATACAACTTTCCTCCAAACTATAAGCCAGAAGATCAAACTCAGAGGCCAATGAGTGTTTTTGATCGAATAAACCCAAGCCTGCTTAGGAATAGGCAGGTCCCTAGGCAAGTTCATCCTTCTCCTCCTATGCCTAAGAATAGGCAACATGCCTCTTCGGAATGAAAGACAAGAGCTAGATTATCTGGAGGAACCTTAAATCCCTCACCCTAGAAATAGGCGTGAGAGAAGGGACCAAGCCAGGAGTGAAGCAGGACCCTCGCAACCACCTCCACCAACTCTCCAAAGAGAGGATGAGGATTCTGATAAACCCAGAGGTCTTGTGACCTAGATGATGATGATGATGATGATCATTCGCCATTTTCACAGGCCACTAAAGATATCCCAATGCTAAACGACTTCACATTTCCTAAAATTCTCAAGTATGATGGGAGAGGTAACCCCACGAAGCACATCAACAGCTTCAAAACTCATATGACTTTGAAAGGGGCCATCTCATAAGGTTTTATTTAACTTTAAGTAGATGGGACGAAATCTGGTATACAAGGTTGCCATAAGGTAGCATCCGAAGCTGGCCAGACCTCAAGAACATGTTCTTAAAGCACTTTGCTACTAGCAAAGAAGACGAAAGGCCCATACAACAATTGTAAGACATGAGACAACAACATGGCGAGATGCTAAAAAGCTTCTTATCCCACTTTCTTAATGAAATGACCTACTATGTATAAGACTTGGACAGGGAAATGTTAACTGGCTTAAGAGGAGGTTTGGATATGAACTCTCTCTTTTGGAGAGACATGCAAAACAAGGATCCTATCACCTATGACGCCCTACTGGAAATAATAAGGCGGGAAATCTTCAATGATGAATTGAGAGACCATAGGAACAGGGCAAGCTAGTGACTTTCCCCTCCTCAAATGAAAAGGAAAAGAGGTCCTACTTCCCATTTGATGGACCATCAGGCACCCTTAAACCATGGGCATGAGCTAATTGTAGCGACACTCAACGTGGTACCTACTTTGGCACATGAGGAAGTAAATCCTGATGCTGAAATGCATCAGCGTCAACCTTATCGTAGACACCCGCAGAGGGAAAGATATAGGGACGAGGTACCGAACCTAGAAATAGGGATGAGGCACCAAGTTATTGTGCATACCATCAATCCCATGGTCACCATACAGAAAACTGTTCCCCAAAACACGAATCAAGGAAGAGGAAGGTGCTTTCGAAGTTATGCTTCTCCTATGCAGACCCAACGATCTGGGAACAATGAGCCAAGGTGCCCCAACAGAAATGACCACCCAACGGGAAGAGATAACGACAAGAGAGACCCAGAGAAGTTTAAAGGCAAAAATGAAGCCCCCTAGCAAATGATGGCCAGGAGCCCATCAGAGAAATCAATACAATCATAGGAGGTCCACATGTTGGGGGAGAATCCAGAAACGCGCAAAGGAATTATGCTAGAGAAGCAGCGGATCCTCCTATGATAAGTTTCACTGTTAAACAGCCCGCTATTGAAAATGTAATCTCGCCAATCCCATTCACTCAAGAAGACGCAGTAGGTATACATTATCTACACTGTGACGCCCTAGTGATAAGGGCTGTCATGGCCCGCAATGGCCTGAAAAAGAATGTTAGTGGATAATGGAAGTTCGGTCAACATCATCTTTGGAACTATATTTGACAAAATGTAAGTTGACCATGAGTTAACCCTAATGAATTCTCTTTTATACGGCTTCATGGGGGACAACATCATTCTAAGGAGAAAAATCACCCTAGCAATAGAGATGGGGATTGCACCCCTGACTTCCCACCATTTCATGGAGTTCCTAGTGGTTGATAGTCGATCTGCTTACCATGAAGTACTTGGGAGATCGGCTTTGAAAGAATTGTGGGCCATTGCTTCCATACATCACATTTGAATGAAGTTCCTAACTGAAAATGGCATAACCACTGTCCGAGGTGATTTGCGAAGTGCTAGGGAATGTTACTCAAATTCCGTAAGGAAAGTCAAACCAAGAACTGTCAATGTCATCACCACCAACCTAGACATGCATGACCCCCCCTGAACAAGGGAGCACACCTGAACAAAGGGAGGACGCTGAGATGACCGACGCTCATGAAGAATGAGACATTCTTGGAGTCATTTAAACCTCTAAGGAAAAGGCTATCTATGAAAGACAAATCACCCCTGATTGGATCTTCGCATCATTGATTGTGAACCTCAAATAGCATCCATGGAGGAGATGGAGAACTTCCCAGCCGACCCGAAGGATCCCTCTAAGCACTTGCAGGTTGGAAGAAATCTGCTAATAAAAGCAAAAGAGGAGCTGACAAGTTTTTTACTGAAGAATCTTGATATATTCGTATGGAAATATGGCGACATGATAGGGATCGATCCTAAGCAGTAAGGATTCCGAACTACTCACATACATACCTATAGGATATCTTAGAGGACTCTCTATTATCGATGGCGAAGCTGTGATGTGGATTGAGGACACTTTAGTTTGGATGAAGCCAATAATATCATTCATCAAAGAGTAGATCCTACCTCTTGAAAAGAAGGAGGCTCAGAAGCTCAGAAGAAGGGCTGCCCACTTCGTCTTGCTAGATGATGTACTATATAAACGTGGGTTCTCATTACTTCTGCTCGGATGCATTGGAGGAGAGCAGATATACTATGTACTCCGAAAAATACATGAAGGGGTATGTGGAAACCACACTGGAGGGTGGTCCTTAGCACAGAAGGTACTAAGACAGGGATATTATTGGTCCACCTTGAAAAGAACGCACAACAGTTCGTTAGAAAATGCCACAAATGTCAACGCTTTGCCGTTATTCAAAGGCAGCCCTCTCAAGAGCTAAATGTTGTATCTAGCCCATAGCAGTTTGCAAAATGGGGAATCGATCTCATAGGACCTCTTTCCAAAGGAAGAGGAAACTCTAGCTTCGCAATTGTCGCCATTGATTATTTCACCAAGTGGGTGGAAACGGAACCATTGGCCAAAATCACTGAGGCTAACACCTTCGAGTTCCTATAGAAAAACATCATCTGTAGGTTCAGGATTCCCCATTCGATTGTATCAGACAATGGCAAACGGTTTGACAACAAGAATGTTAGAAACATATGTGAGAAGTTGGGCATCAAAAAACATTTCTCTTCCGCATACCACCCCCAGGAAAATGGGCAGGTTGAAGCTGTTAACAAAACAATCAAATACAGATTGAAAAGGAAATTGGATACCTCTAAAGGGGCTTGGGTTGATGAACTACCTCAAGTACTTTGGCCTATCAGAACAATGAATAGAACTGCTATAGATGAGACCTCATTCTCTATGGCCTATAGTGTAGAGGTTGTGAGCCCTGTTGAAGTGGGCTTACCATCTCCTCGACGAATGTATTTTAATGAAATAACGAATGATGCAATGAGGAGATGTGAACTTGAACTCTTGGAAGAAATGAGGGGTAATTCTTAAGCAAAGTTGGCCTTGTATCAAAGAAAAATGACCATGTACTACAATTCGAAAGTAAAAAAGAGGTCGTTTCGTTTGAACAAATTAGTTTTTCGAAGGGTGTTCCTATCCTCTAAAGAACATGGCTCAGGAACCCTAGACCCAAACTGGGAAGGCCCCTATCGTGTATGTGAAGAAGTTCGACCTGGAACTTACAAAATTGAGAACATGGATGGAAAGGCATAGCCACATCCATGGAATGTGGAACATTTGGGCAAGTATTACCAATGATGTAAAAATATCTTATATGTGCAATTTGAGGCTCAATGAAAATGATTTTTAAAAATGTTATTTATACGCTAAGGAAAGTTAAGACCCTGGGGGACACCTCTTCGCAGATGTCATGTCCCTACAAAGAAACGCGTATGTAGTTCGACGATGCTATGGATCCAAAAAAGGACCACCTCTAAACTGACTTAATGAGGCACAGGCCTTTAACTAAAATTGTTAAGAAAACTTTAACATAAGCGAACCACTCAACACATGTTGAGGGAAGAAAAATGGAAAATGAAATACTTATACTTTAGAGCCAGACTAAAAGTACCTCAGATTATATATATCAACCCACTTTGGAAATTGATAAAGGTACACAACTCCCTAACACTTGAATAAATTTTAGTAGTTGAATTATTATTGACGTACCATATGTAAGGGTCTGATATGACCTAGGTCTTATGTATGTCTGATCTCATATGTTTATTTACCTAATTGTATAGTCTACTGTGTTTATGTTCTGAACTTTGTGGTTAGGGCAGACCTATTAACACTTGAAAAATATTTGCAAGTTTCATTATGCTGCTGAGGTATATAAAATGTACGAATCTGATCTTATCTCTTGTTTCAAGTTAATAAACCTTGATGTTCATAAGTTTAACATAGTCAAGCCTTCGAAGTAGTTGCATATCTGATGCTATTATCAAGTTGATGTTATTTAAGTTTGATTTCACATTATCACCGAAGTATAGGTAGTTTGAATTCGTATTAGTAAGCACGTCATAATTATGTAGATGTAGTAAAGATGCTAAAGATAAAAGAATACAAATATTGAATAAAAGAGATTCATTCGTAAAGAAGTATTTACATTTGGTGGGCCGAAACCATTACACTTGACAACAAAAAATCAAGCTCTAGGAGGTGGGGATTGAAGGGCCACAAATGAAATTATGGCATCAGTGGCGCTTCAGTCGGAGTTTGAGACTCTTCCCCTTCCTCAAGGAACTCTGCCCTCAGATTGGAAGTATTGATGTCTCTAGTATTTACCTCCA
>CAIGRB010019012.1:0-16223 GCA_903798255.1 Fraxinus quadrangulata | reverse complement strand
TGTTTTTTTAATTGTTAATAATAGTTGGGAAAATATTAATTTTAAAGTTACCATTTTGCCCTTAGTAGATTTGGTCAAAATCATTTTTCTTGGTTAACTAACGGTTTCCATTCATTTGGACCTCTGCCGCATATTTTTGAAAGATTTGGGACCACCGTTAGCACAAATCAAATGTTAGAATAAAATGCGCAAAAATCTAAAAGGTTTGGGACCACTGCTGCAATTATTCCTAATATTAATATTGCATCAACCGTATTCATAAACAATTGAGCTCGACAAGAAACAAAAATAAGCAAATATTTTATACAACACTCATGCAAGCTTTATTTTATTCAATTTTAACTAATCTAATATACCAACCATTGTCAAGTGTGAGTTATTTCTCTCAACAAAGTTGAAATTTTAATATGGTATCAAAGTTAATAACCATAAACGAGAAATCGGATTCGATTAAAACTCAAGCATATGAATTTTATAATTGGTCCACTCAAACAAATCACCATTTTGTGGAACATATTAAGGGATAATCCACGTCAATTAAATACAAAAATATAGAACAATGATTGATGATATTCATCTTAATGAAATTGATCTTTTAAAATGGAACTCCAAGTTTTAATAATCATAAATTCAAGTGCGTCATTTAAAGCCAAATAAAACACAGGAAGAATTTGTTCTATGACTAAATTTTGTTAGGACATGGCTTTAGGATATTAGTAAGAATTCTTTTTGATGTGGGATGAAACCGATTTTAATTCGAGATCATACCATCTTAACCCTGAGGCGAATGATGGGGATGAAACCACATGGATCTTTCTGGACAAATGGGACATCAAATAACTTGAAGAGGCATGGTTCAGCACCTTAGGGTGGCTGGCATGGATGGCCGACCCATAGGGTGGTCCGTCTAATTATCTTGATATTTTGTTATTTTTATTGTCTTACTTTACGGACGATTTTGTCATTTGTTTTTTTGTAGGATTTTCATGGTATTTTTAAAAAATGGAAAGAGATTGGTGATGCATCTAAAACTCCACTTTTTGATAAAGGTTTGCATGGATGGTGAACCTACTACAATCCCACTACTTTCAAGTGGTGTTGATCTCGAATCATCTATGATTCATGGTATTGTTCCTTCGATGGCACCTCTAGCTGTAAAAAAATTGAAAGAGATTGGCGATACATCTAAGACTCCACTTTCAGATTATCTTAATGTACTTCTCTTTCACTTTATGTCACTCTTTAGTATGAATATATGTGCGAGTTTTTCTCTAATAACTTTTTGAAAGAAAAAAATTGAGTTTGATTTGAACCAGCCAATCAAAGATACTATTGATCATTCAATGAACAAGAAGTGGAAGGAATATCGTTGTAGATTGCATAAAAAATTTGAAAGGCATGGGTGGAAATAAAGATACTAGACTTGCAAAAAGAAACAAGCATGCATCTATAGTCGTGCAAAGTGATTGGGATTTCCATGAGATTATTTTCAAGTGATGAGATGAAGGTTAGTATTGTTCAATGATCCTATTTTATTGCACGTTCTTGAAGAAATCTATGTCTTAATTGAAAGCAAATTCATCGAACAAGTAGATTAGTAACTTGTGATTATTCTTTCTATAGTTGTTAATGTTGGGAATATTTTCCCTATCAGAGGAAATGGAGAAGAAATCAAGATTAAAACAACAACATGATGAATTAAACCAAGACCAATTAAATTCAATAATAGAAATAAACCAAAAGAAGATGATAAACTTATCTCATAAATTACGCATATTGCAGTCTCTTCTTTTGTAGTCTTTGATTTTCAACACAAAGAGATTGATAGAAATTGATGCAAATAATCAGGAACTCCAATAACATGAAGGGCTCAAACACGAAAATCGTTATTCTCAAACGATATTTGCCCCATCTCCAATATGATTTATGTGCTTAAAGTATTTTTCGACAAATGGTTCGTAGGATTGATCAAGTTTTGAAGAGAATTCAACACTTAAACACTTATGTGATTCTCCAAAATTTCAACAACACAAAGGAAATTTGAATATGGATGAAGAAGAAAGAATTGATTTCTTTCTTTATGGAANCAAATTGTTTATAGGATTGATCAAGTCTTGAAGAGAATTCAACACTTAAGCACTTATATGATTCTCCAAAACTTCAAGAACACAAGAGAAATTTAAATATGGATGAAGAAAGAATTCATTTCTTTCTTTATGGGAGGAATGATAATAATCACAATGTTTTTCATTGTATTTGCCTCCAAAATGACCACCTATATATATGATTTGATCAGTTCTCACGAAATTGTGCCAAAACATAGCAAAAAATCACCAAATTTGAACTCCCAACGGTAGAAAACTACCCCAACGGTCACTGACGCATGGGCGCCTCAAGGTAGCGTAGGAGCGCTTGGTTTGGGCGCGGGAGAGCCTATTTTTTTTTTTTTATATAATTTTATTCAATGCACTTCTCTTTTGATTTTAAACACCAAATTATCAATAGTTAATTGGAATCCTTTTGATGAGTGAGAAATTTATTTAGTTGATATTCACATATTACTTGAGCTACGTCTAGTATTTGTAGATGGGTTGGCTCTTAAGATTATGATCTTTATTGTTTTTAGAGCGTGTTTTCGACTTCTTTTTATGTATTTTTCGACTCGTGTGATTTTTTTATTTAATTGTTATTGTGATACATATGTTTTTGCAAAAAAAGTTTGAAGTCAGTCAAGAAAATCGCGCAAAAAAAATAAAATAGTAATTCTTCAAGAATCGAAATCTTATGCTGCACATGAAATGGTAAGTCATAAATAATGATACAATATTTTATTTTATGAATATAGAGAGATCTGCTTACAAAAGAGCTATTGGGTCACATCAAATTTTTCTTTGAGATGCACCGTAACAATGAACACTAGTTGACAATTAAAGGAACGGAGTCTCATGATGTACGTAATTTTATTTGTTATACTGGTAATATGTTTCAAATTTCTAATCTTATTTATAATTCACGTGTTCACAGAATCAAATGCTCGACCTTTTACAAGAACAGAATTCTCAACTAGACTTGAATAAACAACCTATAATATGAAATATGTGAGCAAATATTGGGCAAGAGATTTAGCTACATTGATTAACAAAAAATCTCAAAGAAGATAAGGTTGAAAATTTGTGGTACTTGTGTAGAGAATGTTGCTTTACGAAATGAGGTTATAGATCTTTGTTCTCAATTGAAATCTCTGAAGACATTCTTAGGTCGCATTCCAGAAGAGTTTCTTTTTCGGCATACTCAACTTGATGCATCTCCATCCAATGATTTAAATGATTATAATTAATTATTTTTTATTTATTTATTTTGTGTTACGTGGAAATACTTATATATTTTTCTGCTATTGGAGCAATAGTATCTAACTCTACATCTGCATGTTTTTATGTTGAGAACATAATTGGTTGAACTAGATGTAATCTTTTGTTTAAGTCACGATATTTCATATAATTAATATATATTTGTAGTTGATATTGAGATAATTTAATATATTCAACGCCCAGGACAATTTTAGTTCTTGTTAATATTATTTACAATTGCATTTCTTCATTTTATATAATTGTTTATGATTGTGGGCAAGATTTGCTTATAGTATGATGTGAATGTGTGAAAATTATAAATCCATTAATATTATTGTTGACGATTTTAATATTTCGATTGTTAATATAAACTTTTTACAATCACTTCTTTCGTTGTTGAAAAGAAAGTCAACTAAATTTTAGTTGTTTCAATGGTAATTTATCGACTGAAGTCATCGACAAATCAAGTAGTTGTTGAAATAAAATTGGATGTCGATTTTAATTTTTTACGATCATTTCTCTTGTCGTTGAAATGAAAAACAACTAAAATTTGATTACTTATATTGTATTTTAACGACAAACGTAGTTGATATAACAACCAAACAAGTGGTTATTGAAAAAAAGATTTGGATGACAATACAAACCTTTTACAATCAGTTATTTAGTTGCTAAAATAAGACATTTAATGACTAAATATACTTTTAATTGTTGAATACATTCATCAACACCTCTTTGCCAACCAAGGAACGACCAATTGATTTTGGTCGTTAAATGTGATTAATAAAAAAAAATTATATTCTACAATCATTTATATGGTTATTGAAAGTGATATTTCCTGAATAATATTGTTGTGCTGTAAGTTAATTTTGATTAAAATTGAGTAAAACTGTGAGAGGGTTTCTCCATTATTGGTCTTGATTCGATAATCCGTGGGGTCTTGAATCTTAATCACTTTGTTATTAATCTTTCAATTATGCTACATAAACAGATTTAAAAACAAGTCAAAAAATAAGAGACACATGTCGATACATAATGAGATTGTTTAAAAAAATAATTCAAATAAAGACTGTCAAGTCGGTCTATTTTTTTCTATCTTTGAACCGGTTCAATCATCATCAATCACTTCACGTGTCGTATGCGTCACTTTTCTTTTCCATATGCGACAGAGGAGGGTTCAAACTTCAATAATGCATGTAAATTTTACTAATTTAAACGTACTTACCATTTAATATTTTATACAACTCTTAGTTAATTATTATTAACTTGAAAAATGCCCAAGGATGACAAAGTCAACTCAACTACCAAGGTTTCCACTAAATGTCAAGTCCGGTACCCCAATTTTTGTTGTTCATACTAAATAGCTCGTCAAATCTTGATTATCACAAGTTAGTACATACTAAACGATATTTCACTTTTAGTCACGAAAAAATTTGTCTTGAAAAGTTTCTGGACGACATTTTTTGGACGAAACAACCTAAAATGACTTTTTATAACAAAAATTTATGTTAATTAAAAGTTGAAGTATAGATGACCAATAAAGAGAAATGGAGAGAGAGAAAGAGAATGATTTGTACCTCAATTCTCAGCTGATAAGATGAATTATAATCTGAATTAAGAGGGAAAATGCCTATATTAGGCTTCATGACATATTAACTTGTCATAATCTCCATATATACAATCATTTAGGAAAAGATTTCAACCGTTAACATCAAAATAAAACATCAGTGTTTCATCATTCTGAGAGCCAGTGCTTGAAGCTCACTCAAGTCAGTCTGTGAAGGTCTTTTCTTGCTACAATAGGTTTGAAATGTGACTTCATCTCTGGCGCTTTCAAAATCTTGCATGCCGATATTTCCGTGATGATGATCAATTGAGTCAAGTGAGCTCTGAGGTGAGATCGAAGAAGAATTCATGTAATTTGACGGAAAATTTTGAAATGATGATGCCATTCCACCATTAATGTTGCAGCTTGGCCATTGATTTTCTTGATTCCTTGACTCAATCAGATTTTGTGCTAGCTGAGCCTTCACTTGCATCAATTGAGATTGCAAATAAGCCACCTACCAAAATTTCAAGCCCAAAAAGTCAAAACTTTTCGAGTTTTTTGTTGAAAAATAAACTCAGTGTGGGTGCATCTGCATTTTTTCATACATCCGGGCACAAAAAGTTAGAGAGGAAAATGAATTACCTGTTGTTGCAAGGCAAAAATATGAGAGACACAACCATAAACGGGATCTCGAATCCTGGCTTGAGCTTCATAAGCAATAGTAACAACTGCCTCACTTCTATCAGCCACAGGAATGTGCAGCAACAATTTCGACACATTACTGGCACCAAATACCTTGTGAATGGCTGCGAATCTTGTCGGCCCTTGCTCGGAGCAAAAATAAGGGGCAAATATGCAATCAGCCGCGCACTTGCGACGGAGAAACTTGCATGCACCACAAGGAGATCCAGTAACAGTTGCCATATATGTCTGACAGAATATATAGAGAGCAAAAACAAGATTTGAAGTTTTAAAACAATACAAGCACACGGGCACACTAGAAAATGGTGCAGATATGAAGACAGATGAATATGGGGTAGGGGGTGAAGTGGGGTTTCTTGTTCTTATAAAGGGTCTGCAGAGGGGACATGGAAGGTAAGTGTGTACGGTTCTAAGGAAACATTTATAAATGGGTTATGCGATGTGGTTGTGCTTCTTTAATGTTTCAAGACCTTTACACTAGTATTTTCTTTGGTGTAATATATTGATAATTACTTTAATGTTAAAATCTTAAAATATTTAATTGATTCGAGATCATCACCACTTGAAAATAGTGGGATTGCAGTAGGTTGACCATCACTGCAAACCTTTATCAAATTTTATTACCTGAATCTCAAATTTGCGTTCATAAAAGAGATTATTACAGTAGAACAAGTCACAAGGAAAAATGGTAGATTGAAATTAACATATTAACGTACGAGTAAGCTTGAAACATGATCTACCATAAGGGAGTGGACTTGGAGTGAATTCCTGTGCTTGATTCTGGATGGTATATGGTGGATTGTATTTACACCATAAGCTATAACTTTTGAATAAAGTGGTGACAGTATCGTAGATGAGTTGATATCAGAGCGGGATGTTTCGTGTTTAAGTTCATACTGATGCATATCTGTTGGATTGATTGAACCTCTATCATAAGTAGCAATTTTTTTGACTAAATAGCGACAATACACTACATCACATATCTTGTTATATTTGTTAAGAATCTAATTACTTTATACCATTCGATAATAAAGTAAAAGATCCACATAATTGATCTCAAATTTATTGAATTTAAGAAGTCAAATTCTTAGCATACAACTATTGGCTACATCATGCTAGACCAGTTCATATGGGCGAGACTGAAGGGTGAATTAAAGAATGATAGAAGCCTCTTAATGAAATAATATACATAAAATTTGTCCTTTGTTGAAAATGAGTTTGTTTCGATCACTTTAAAAAATATTTTTTGCGCCGAACGCCGCACCTTGGAACTGCTGCTAATTTTTTGTTGCTTTCTGAAAATTGACACGTATTGGTGAATTTAACAAATCAATTACCCTTTAATTAATTAATAAATACAGACAAGGATTATACTACATGTACATCAAGATTTAGTAATGAATTACATGATATCACATAACACTCTATCATTTGTCAGTTTAAAACATAATTAACTTTTTCATAAAATCTTTTCTCTTCACATCATATTATATAATCTATTATATACATTTTTTTTTTCTTTTTTTGTACGAAAGAGCAAAATTCTACTAATTAGTAGATAGTGATTTGGTCTCACTACACCATTCATTGGATTTGAATAAGAAACAAAACAAAAGACACATTAATTTTGTTCTCTTTCCTAAACAATCACTAGCCTATAAAATAGGTTAATTAAATACTATACATTTAAAGGATCACTTATGAACCTTTTGACTTGGAAGCTTAGGGAAGAAAAAGTTGCTACTTTTGCTTTGGGATTATTAATGTAATTGGAATTTGGGGTCACCTAAATGGTCATGAAATCAGCTTCTTCTTCTTTTTTTTTTGCCTATATATTTTTTTAATTATTTTATTAGGTTTGCAAGTAGAAAATTTATCAAGTTATAGACTTGGGGCTGCCTCGTGTAAAATGTTACATTTATTCAATGAATTACAAGTTATTAAGTAAATTTTTATTTCGAAACATTTGGGGAAAGAACTAAAAAATTGACAGTGTCTATAAAAATGATACAACAAAGATGTGATGAAAATCCATAACGACTATAGGTGCATCCAGCTCCGGTTGCAACATCAACATACTACGTGTAGCGTTCATAGCAAGTTTATGAGCGATGAATCACAACTTATGGTTAAAAAAAGGTGCTCGACTCTTTCAGCGAGACACTTATTATTATTATTATTATTACATTTTGCGTGGGGTGGACTCGTAAAAGCATTACATCACATTTACGTTAAAGGAAAGGCAAAGCAGCACGTAAAGGCTCGTCAGCTTAACTAAGGAAAATGGCAGTTTTCAGCTTATTCACATGTTAAACTCTTTATATATACTTTCTTCCCACCGCTGAATACCCAGCCACGATTTTACAAACATAATCATCCACTTCATGTTTCAAAATGCATCTTAAATGCACACAAGCCACATTCATATGTATCAAGTACCTATACAGAGTAAACCGAGTATACATAACGAATAGTTACGTGTACATAACTATTTATGTGTTCGAAGGAACGGGTAAACTGAGTATACATAACGAATAGTTACTTGACCAAGCGTTTCGAGCATACACAAGGGATCCAGCTACGGAAATGTAAGAAATAATCACAAAGAAAAATCATATATAATCCTCAAAGGAGCCATTTACTTTATTAGTATCGTGCCACTACATAGAAAACAAAAGTTGGACTTCCGAAAAACCACAAAATATGATCTAAACATATCCAAGTATTTGACTAGGATGATGATTGAGATTGAGCGATCGTAAAATGATACATACCGTTAGTTATCTACTTGAGAGCAATGCTTCACCTTCAATAAGAACTGCATCTGAACCTGCACAATAACATCAGTCAGCATATCAAATTAGCAATTTAGGTATTATTATCAGCAGCATTTACTACAGTTAGGTTTACAACTGTTAGAAAAGTACAACTTATTCAGCCTTTCCCTTCACCACTCAAGTAAATTTATATTGCTCCAACACAATCTCATCGTTCATCTTCAGAACGATCGCGCCACTGTAACAGAAGAACTTAACACGTTGGTTGAAAGGGTGACGTGGAGGTAAAAAAAAAAAAACTGAAATGTGAAATTGTTTGAAAACTGGCCCAAATTCTAAACCCATTACTACACACTTTTCAAATGAAATGTGAAATTGTTTGAAAACCGGCCCAAATTCTAAACCCATTACTACACTCTTTTCTCGTAAAATCATCGAAAACCTTGAGTGGAGATTGAAACGGGCATCTCTGCGGCGCCACGTCTTCCATATTCCCCATCTTCACCGGAGAAACCATCGACGGAGAAGGAACACAAGGTCTACATATCTTCGATCTTCCATTCATGAGCCGTTTGCCCGCGTTCTATTCCTCCAAAGCTGCGAGCACCCATAATCTCCAGCTGATACGCAGCAAAAGGAAAGTAGGTATGAGATGAATTGAACGTCGGTGTTGATGTATTTGCAAGACCCTTCTTTGAATTCAAGTTTGCTTCATGTTACGCAAGAAGTTTGTTTCGACGGATTTGGTTTTCAAATTCGACTCTTTTCGATATGTTCTTTCCTTCACTCTGCGGGAGGGGGAAGGTGATGGCGGTGGTGGTTGGATGTTTAAGTGAAGATTAATTAGTATAAATTGGTATATGTTAGTAGATTTTACAGTGGTTATCATCCTTCAAACTTCCAAACTTGTGTCAAGAAGTCATCTTTGTTCAGTGTATAGTTTTTGCATCACAATGACATTCACTATATTTTGTTGATTCGCAGGTCGCAATGACAAGAAAGAATCGGGGAGTTTGTCATAGCTGTAGACTTGAGGGACAATTTTTTATGGATTCCCCGAATAAACGCCCTTGCCATGGTGGGAACATGCATTTCTCAAGTGCTTAGAGGTGGAAAGTGACACCAAGAACAAATGTAGATTATTCAATTGTCGTAGCTCGAAATGTGGATTTTTGGATTGGGTGAACTAGGGTGAAACTAATGGTGAATCAAATATCATTAGATGGATTGTTACATGATTAGACCTGTTAATTTCTTCCATTAAATGGACTATTAATATGGAGGAGGAGCTGTATATGACTAATTTGTGTTGCAAACTCGATTATTTATCCAATTAAAATGTAACATAAGTGACTTGGTATAAGATACATCTTGCTTGGCCTTGGTGCATTGCACAGATACATGTCTGACCCTGAGTCAAATGTCTATTTGTACAACTTGGTGAATAAAAGGGAAAAAGAGAGAGGATTAACTCCAAATTTCTATAACTTCGAGACCAAATATCGAGAGATAGAAAATCGTGTCATCGTTATACACAGAACTAATACTAAGTTGAGTTTAAAAGTTTACCCACAAGTTTAGTTCAGAGGCACTTAACTCAAAGAACATGTATTATCTAACCACACGCATGATTCTAATTTCTAATCAATCAGAAACTATGACAAGATATGATCCGAATAGCTCAATTACACAAATTTTGAGAAATTTTAATAGTCAATCGATGTCATCCAATAAAATTAAAAGTTATTATATTATATAACTTTCTAGATTTATACGACACTCATATCCTATATTATTTCACTAGAAAATCCGTGATTTTTTTATTAACTCAATTATCAGAGGTCGGTCTTGGCTATTGCACCCCACTTGTTTTCAATGCCAATTAAGCTAACTAGTTATTCTACAAATTCAATTTAGAATAGAGATAAGTATACAAGCATAGTCGACGACATTAGTTGACAATCATGTGTTGTTAAAATATAAACTTATCATATAGAAAACAAAATTTTTTTTTTTTAAATTGATGATTATGATGATATCAAGTAGGATGTTGACAACCAACATTGTCAACAAATGGGAGCGACTTTTCTGAAAATCACTTTTCTCTACTTATTTTTAATCATAAATTATTGAAAAAGAGAAGGTAGAATTGTATTGAAAAATGAAAAATTTCAATTTACAAGTGTATTATATCAGTCTTTAAATAGGTATCAAAATTTGAACTAACTAAACCAACTAATTTTTACATAATACAATGATGACACGTGATAAACTTGCATTGCTAACTAACTGAATTGCTAACTAATTGAGCTGGATGCAGTTGGTGCAAGTTGGGTTGGAGCTGGCAAGATGAGCTGGATTAGCTGAATTGAGAGTTGTATCACGATCTGTTTTCTGTTATTCCCCCTTAAGATGGACGATGAGGATTGATGATAGCCATCTTGGATAATAGAAGGAATAATGAAGTCGCAGGAAGGGGTTTAGTGAATATATCAACCAACTGGTGTTGTGTTCTAACTGGAAGCAGCCTGACAAAACCATTATTAATCTTTTCACGAATGAAGTAATAATCTATTTCAATGTGCTTGGTTTGCTCATGAAAAATTGGATTACTGGCAATGTGTATAGCAGCTTGGTTGTTACAAAAAATGAGTGCAAGAGTGTTAACTGTCACTTGAAAGTCTTGCACCAGTTGATGGATCCAGACGAGCTCACTGGTTGTAGATGCTAAAGCACGATATTCGGCCTCTACTGAAGATCTTGAAATTGTGCTTTGTTTTTTTTTTTCCTTTCCGAGAAACCATGAAATCACCAAGGAAAACACAAAACCCCGTCACAAACTTTCATGTATCCAAGTAAGCACCCCAATCAGCATATGCGAAAGCACGGAGTTGAAATGAAGAAAATTCTGAAAACAGAATTCCCTGTTTTGGAGCAGCTTTGAGATATTGTAGTGAACTACATTTAAGTGTGGTTGTCTAGGCTGGGCAACAAACTGACTCAATTTATGGACGGCAAAGGTAATATCTGGGCTGGAAATAGCTAAGTATAGGAGACGACTAATAAGCCTTCTATATAGTGAAGTATCTACAAGAAGCTCTCCTCAAATGCCCAAAGTTTTGCGTTGGGATCCCATGGGTATGATAGCTAGTTTGCAACCAAGAAAGAAAGTATCTTCCAGTAATTGTAGTGTGTATTGTCGCCGAGAAAGGAACATACCCTTATGTGAGGATGCAATCTCAAAACTAAAGAAATATTTCAAACAACCAAGATCCTTCAATTTAAACAAGCTGCGCAGCAGAAGTTTCAAGGAGTTGATGGCCTTCAAATCTGAACCAGTGATGATAATATCATCAACATAGACTAATAAGGCAATAGATGTATATTTAGAACCTTTTGTAAACAGAGAATAATCAGCTTTGGATTGATTGAAACCAAGTGCAATAATAGCGTTAGAGAATTTTGAAAACTACTGTCTTGAAGCTTGCTTTAAGTTAAATATTGATTTGTGTAATTTACATACCAACCTTTCTCCTTTTGCATCTGTATTGCTATGTTTAATATATCCTAAAGGTAAGTCCATATAATTTTTTTTCGAAGAGATCACCGTTTAGAAAAGCATTATTCACATCCAATTGAATGATCTGCCACCTATTAATGGCTACAACAGCAAGAAACATTTTGACTGTAACCAACTTAGCTACAGGAGAAAAAGTTTCAATAAAGTCCAGGTCTTCTTGTTGAGTATAACCTTTTGCCACCAAACATGCCTTATATATATCAACATTGCCATCTGATTTATGTTTGATCTTAGACACCCATTTGCAGCCTATGGAGTGTTTATCTTAGGCAGATGAACAACTGACCAAGTGTCATTTAGCTGCATTGCCTCGAACTTAGTTTCCATGGCCTTCATCCAATGATCAAATTTAACTGCCTGGTAATAAAATTATTGCTCATAATTGGAAGAAATGTTGTAGAGATAGGTGTGATGGGAAGATGAAATTTTTTTATAAGATAGATATTTACTAATGGGGTACTGAGTATGTTGATTAAATGAGATATAAGTATTTGTTAGCAGATTGCAATTATATTTTTGGAGATATGTGGTGTTTTGTAAGTTCTATTTGATCTTCTAGGAGCTGGAATAATGGAAGAACTTGATTCTAGATTTGAATTGGAGTGAGAAGATATAGTGACAGTAGTGTCATGGCTCATATTCGGGCTGATAATAGAAGGCATAAGTGTATTGTTATATGGTGAAATAGTTTCAATGCTATGAACAATATCAGTGGCTGATTTTGGCAAAATAAATTCTGGAAAAGGATCGATCAGTTCATTATCATAAGAGATAGCGTGGAAAGGGAAAAGATGTTTACAGAACTTGACATCTCTTGCAAAAACACATGTCCTGGCTCTTGGATGAAATTTTAGGCATTGAGATGATAAGGTAGAAGCAAAGCACAAGCTGCCAAAAACTCTAAGAGACTGGTATTGGACTGGGGATTTATAGAGAAGATGGAAATGAGTTTTGTTCTGCAAAATTGATGAGGGTATCCTATAGATTAGAAATGTGGCTGTGAGTATGCAGTCACCTAAATAGGAACACGGGATTGGAAGAATAATATCATTGCCACATTGAGAAGATGCTGGTATTTTCTCTCTACAACTGAGTTTTGTTTAGGCATTTCAACACATGAATATTGATGAATAACTCCTTTTGAGGCAAAAAATTCAATAAACTGAAGATCTGGAGCATGATCAGATCTAAATTTATTAATGACTATATGAAACTGAGTTTCAATCAGGGCAAAGAACCTGCGTATAATGAACTTTACATCAGATTTTTGCTTCATAAGATAAACCCATGTAAAATGGGTACAATAATCTACCGATGTCAAAAAGAATTTGTGGCCAGCATACATTGGGACATGGTAAGGACCTTAGGTGTCACAATGTATAAAATCAAATGAATTCTTAGATAGACGATTGTTAGATACAAATGACAGTCTCCTTTATTTAGCTAAAGGACAAATATTACATGAAGTTGTAATGAAATGCTTGTGACTATTACATGTAATGTTCAATTGTTCTTTAATCATATCTAACTTTTGAAAAGATAGGTGACCGAGCCTATGATGCCAAGTCTGAGAGGTCACATTATTTAAAATAAAACATACAGAATTGATACTATTACAACCATTTAAACGGACTCAGATGATGTAGCATCCAATATGTAGAGACCATCCATTTTATTACCATTGCCAATCATCCTCAGGTTGTCCTGATCCTGAATATTACAGCAATCGGTGAGAAAAGTGACATTGATAGATGAATTCCTAGTCAGGGAACTGATAGACAATAGATTGAATTTAAATTGAGGAACATATAATACATCCTCAAGCACTAGTTCAAGAATAATCTTCACAGTTCCATTGAAATTTACAGAAATTCTTTCATGGTTTGCCAGTGTAATGTTAGCATTCTTGATTGGCCTTAATATATGAAGGGATGATTGATTGAAGCATATGTGACTTGTGGTTCCAGAATTCAATACCCAATATGTGTAAGAACTCAATATTGGATTGAATGACACATGGAGGCAAGTACTTGAGATGTAGCTAGACTCATTATTACCTATCTTAGTATTGGTGTTTGCATTTGTGAGGTGATTGTTCAACATATTCATCAGTTGCGGTATTGGGTATGATTCAGGATCTGCACAAATTCCTCAACATTACCACGAGTTAGATCATGATGTTCTGATAATGAGCTCAAAATCTGATTGACTGCACCATGATTCACTTGCGGATTAGAACTAAGACTAGATTTCTGTTTGGGCTTATATCCTGGTGGATATCCATAAAGTTTATAACGTTTATCAACTCCATGTCTTGTATATCCGACCCTCTTATATTTCAATTAAGAAGAGAGCTAATGAATCATACTCAAGACAATATATGTAAGTGTCTATTGCACAAAATTGAAAACCATTTGAGAAGTACTCAGCAAATATATACCGGTTTGCTCCTGTGTAAAGTGTAGTTGTGGAGGTATGAAGAAAATGGCTGATCATTACCATATGGAATATGTAATGTTATTTATGATGGGATTAAATGACTCATAGCTCAAGTCAGATGTCGAATACTGATGATGGATCATATTCTATCGATAAGCAAGGTGTTTGCTCTCATCTCTCAAGAGGAACACCATAGATTTGTCAATTCTAGTGCCTATGGTAATACTGACAGTATGGCTTTTTATGTTAAAAATGAAGGCAAGAAGCCTACTACAGGCCAACCACGTAATAAATTTTAGAAGAAGGAAAGACCAGATTTCTGTTTGGGCTTATATCCTGGTGGATATCCATGAAGCTTATAACATTTATCAACTCCATGTCTCATATATCCACAATAGGTACATATAGGTCTCTCATTCTTTTGAAATTTATTATGTGACTGGCATGTAGTGGCTTCTTGCTTTCATTTTTAACATAAAAGCCATACTATAGGTATTGCCATATACACTGGTATTGACAGATCTCTGGTGTTCCTCTTGAGATATGAGAGCAAACACCTTGCTTATCGATGGAACAAGATCCATCATTAGTATCTGACCTCTGACTTGAGCATATGAATCATTTAATCCCATCAGAAATGACATTACATATTTCATATGGGAATGATCAGCCATTTTCTTCATACCTCCACAACTACCCTTTACATAGGAGCAAACCGGTCTGTAGTTGTTGAGTTCTTCCCAAATGGTTTTCAATTTTGTGAAATAGACACTTACAGATGATTGGTCTTGAGTATGATTCATTAGCTCTCTTCTGAATTGAAATATACAAGGGCCGTTTCTCTGCTGGTATCTCTCCTTAAAATTTTCCCATATCTCGTGTTAAATCAGCATATATGACACTTGCTGATATTTCTTTAGAAACATAATTGAGAATTCATGAAATTATCATATTGTTGTTTCGAATCCAAATATTCAGCAACTCGGGATTATCTTCAAATTTAGCTATGGATTCATCAACCAATCCTAGCTTTTTTTCCACAGATAGAGCAATTATCATAGCACGATTCCACAATGCATAATTTTCTCCCACCAATGGCTGTGATACAAGAATTAATCTTGGACTATTTGATTGATGCAAGAAATAAGGACTTGACCCATCATCAATACTGGAATTACTTATTGATTGTGAATGAATTGACTTACTATGGAATTCAACTTTTGCCATGGAGATGCAAAAGAAACTGATCGATGAAAATCACAAAGTTATGACAGTGAGGAAGCAAATAACTCTAATACCATATTGAAATGAAGAAGATAGAATTGTATTGAAAAATGAAAATTCTCAATTTACAAGTGTATTACATCCGTCTTTAAATAGGAATCAAAATTAGAACTAACTAAACCAACTAATTTTTACACTAATACAATGATGGCACGTGTGATCAACTTGCATTGCTAACTAACTGAATTGGTAACTAAATTGAGTTGGATGCAGTTGGTGCAAGTTGGGCTGGGGCTGGCAAGATGAACTGGATCAACTAAATTGAGAGCTGGATCACGATCTGTTTTCTGTTATAAATTCTCAAAAAAAAACAATTATTATTATTTTGCATTTTTTTATAATTTTTTTTTTTACTTTTTAATTACACATTTAAAAAAAATTCTAATGCAATATCAATGATTGTCGAGATGATAAAGGGACAATATAGCAAAAAAAAAAAGGTCCTCAATCTATGCATTTTGTGCAAAATGAAGCTCTAACGTTTAGTTATGGACATTCTAATCCTCAACCTTTATTTTTTTCTATCAAAAATAGTAATATTTCTATTT